>JANJGN010002142.1:0-85100 GCA_026770705.1 Isurus oxyrinchus
CACAGACTCTCAAACGCGCACTGTCACTCACACAGATGCATACGCGCATACTCAATCTCACACACAGACTGTAACACACACTGTCACACAGGCTCTCAAACACTCTCCCTGTCACACAGACGCATGCGCGTGCACACAATCTCTCACACACAGACTGTATCACGCACGCATGGACACACGCACTCTCACACACACAAACACAGGCACAGCAAAAAAAAGTAGAGGAATTCTTCCCACAGGGTTAAATGTCGATGGTTCAAGGGAAAAAGGATAGATGGCGGAGTCCTTGAAATGGTGTCCGGATTATACAATTGGCCCCTGCGCCGGCCTGCGGAGCAGCCGATGACTCTTGCGCTGCTTCCCTGGCGGGTAAACCCGCAGCCCCGTCAATTTCGCAAGGGAGAGCCAATTTCAGAGCAGCTCTCACTGGCTCCCTACTCCGGGACTGGGCCTGGATCTCCGGGAGCTGCTGTCTTCATCACTCAAACAGTTGGTCCTTCTCCTTCCCTCCGGAACAGCATAAAAACCCAGCCGACGCTTTTAAAATGCAGCTTTCCAGGCCGTTGGGGTGTGAAGAGGAGGTAGGGGGGGGTTTTCAATCAAAGCGATAACCTCTCCCCCCTCCCCACCGCGTGACCCTTTCATAAACAGTGCACCGGGATCAAGAGGCCTCCAGCGTCTTTGAAACTGCTTAATTACCTTTTCCTGCGACATGCCGTCTCCTCCAGGAGCAGTGGCCCTTGAAGGGCCAGCGTCCTTTTAAAACAAAATTCTTCCGGAATGTTCTCCGCCCTCGAAGATCAGACACTTTCCAAGGGGAAATTTAGGGACGGACGGGTCAGTGGTGGTCATGCCAGCGGTGTACCCACACCCCATGGACGTCAAAGACCTTTCCTGGGGGCTAGCAGCTGACACCTTTCCAAGTCGGGATGGTGAGGGGCTCGGAGGGGGAACTTCCAGCTGGTGGGTGTTCCCCATGTGTCTGCTGCCCCTTCTCCTTCTAGATGGTAGCGGCCGTGGGTTTGGGCGGCGCTGTCGAAGGAGCCTTGGCGAGTTGCTGCAGTGCATCTTGTAGATGGTACACACACTGCTGCTACTCTGCGTCGGTGGGTGGGGAGGGAGTGAATGTTTGTGGATGGGGGGGCCGATCGAGCCGGGGTGGGGGGGCTGCTTTGTCCTGGACGGTGTCGAGCTTCTCGAGAGTTGTGGGAGCTGCAACTCATCCAGGCAAATGTCCCATCCCACTCCTGACTCGTGCCTTATAGATGGTGGACAGGCTTTGGGGGGGGAGACAGGAGGTGAGTTACTCTCCGCAGGATTCCCAGCCTCTGACCCGCTCTTGTAGCCACAGTATTTATATGGCTGGGTCCCCAGTTCAGTTTCTGGTCAATGGGAACCCCCAGGATGTTGATAGTGGGAGATTCAGCGATGGTAATGCCCATTGAACACCCACATCTTAGCAAGGTCATCACACTGGCAGTGATGCACCCACATAGCTCACTGGCAATTGCAAGCAAGTGCAAGCTTCACAAGGATATTCGGAGCACGCCCGTCGCCTTGGCTCAGTCCCCATTAATGCTTCAACAGCCGTTGTCATCCGAGGGCATAATTCAAAGCAGTCTGACATCAACCACTCCAGACAGCGAGACCACAAAGGTCAGCACTGACAGAGAAAGGCAGCACCGAGGGAGAGCCGCACCGGAGGGTCAGTGCTCAGGGAGAGCTGCACTGTCGGAGGGTCAGTGCCGAGGGAGAGCCGCACTGTCGGAGGGTCAGTGCTGAGGGAGTGCCGCACTGTCGGAGGGTCAGTGCTGAGGGAGAGCTGCACTGTCGGAGGGTCAGTGCTGAGGGAGAGCCGCACTGTCGGAGGGTCAGTGCTGAGGGAGAGCCGCATTGTCGGAGGTCAGTATTGAGGGAGAGCTGCACTGAGGGAGGTCCGCAGTGTCAGAGTGTCAGTGCTGAGGGAGTGCCGCACTGTCGGAGGGTCAGTGCTGAAGGAGAGCCGCACTGTCGGAGGGTCAGTGCTGAAGGAGAGCTGCACTGTTGGAGGGTCAGTGCCGAGGGAGAGCCGCACTGTCGGAGGGTCAGTACTGTGGGAGAGTGGCACTTTTGAAGGGTCAGTGCTGAGGGAGAGCCGCACTGTCGGAGGGTCAGTGCTGAGGGAGAGCCGCACTGTCGGACGTTAGTATTGAGGGAGACCTACACTTTCGGTGGGTCAGTACTGATGGAGCGCCGCACTGTCGGAGGGTCAGTGCTGAGGGAGCGCCGCACTGTCGGAGGGTCAGTGCTGAGGGAGCACCACGTGGGAGGGTCAGTGCTGAGGGAGCGCCACACTGTCAGAGGGTCAGTATAGAGGGAGAGCTGCACATTCGGAGGGTCAGTGCTGAGAGAGAGCCGCACAGTCGGAGGGTCAGTGCTGAGGGAGCGCCACACTATCGGAGGGTCAGTGCTGACGGAGAGCCGCACTGTCGGAGGGTCAGTGCTGAGGGAGAGCCGCACTGTTGGAGGGTCAGTGCTGAGGGAGAGCCGCACTGTCGGAGGGTCAGTGCTGACGGAGAGCTGCACATTCGGAGGGTCATTACTGAGTGAGCGCTGCACTGTCGGAGGGTCAGTGCTGAGGGAGAGCTGCACTGTCGGAGGGTCAGTGCTGAGGGAGAGCCGCACTGTTGGAGGGTCAGTGCTGAGGGAGAGCCGCACTGTCTGAGGGGTCAGTGCTGAGGGAGAGCCGCACTGTCAGAAGGTTAGTGCTGAGGGAGAGCCGCACTGTGGGAGGGTCAGTGCTGAGGGAGAGCCGCACTGTCGGAGGTTAGTATTGCGGGAGAGCTACACTCTCGGTGGGTCAGTACTGATGGAGCGCCGCACTGTCGGAGGGTCAGTGCTGAGGGAGCACCACATGTGGGCGGGTCAGTGCTGAGGGAGAGCCGCACTGTCGGAGGGTCAGTACTGAGGGAGAGCCGCACTGTCGGAAGGTCAGTACTGAGGGAGAGCCGCACTGTGGGAGGGTCAGTGCTGAGGGAGAGCCGCACTGTCGGAGGGGCAGTGCTGAGGGAGAGCCGCACTGTCGGAAGGTCACTGCTGAGGGAGAGCCGCAATGTCGGAAGGTCAGCGCTGAGGGAGCACCACATGTGGGAGGGTCAGCGCTGAGGGAGAGCCGCACTGTCGGAGGGTCAGTGCAGAGGGAGAGCCACACTGTCTGACGGTCAGTGCTGAGGGAGAGCCGCACTGTCGGAAGGTCAGTACTGAAGGAGAGCTGCACTGTGGAAGGGTCAGTGCTGAGGGAGAGCCGCACTGTCGGAAGGTCAGTGCTGAGGGAGACCCGCACTGTCGGAGGGTCAGTGCTGAGGGAGAGCCGCACTGTCGGAGGGTCAGTGCTGAGGGAGAGCCGCACTGTCGGTGGGTCAGTACTGAGGGAGAGCCGCACTGTCGGTGGGTCAGTGCTGAGGGAGAGCCGCACTGTCGGTGGGTCAGTGCTGAGGGAGAGCCGCACTGTCGGTGGGTCAGTGCTGAGGGAGAGCCGCACTGTCGGAGGGTCAGTGCTGAGGGAGAGCCGCACTGTCGGAGGGTCAGTGCTGAGGGAGAGCCGCACTGTCGGAGGGTCAGCGCTGAGGGAAAGCCGCACTGTCGGAGGGTCAGCGCTGAGGGAGAGCCGCACTGTCTGTGGGTCAGTGCTGAGTGAGAGCCGCACTGTTGGAGGGTCAGTGCTGAGGGAGAGCCGCACTGTCGGAGGCTCAGTGCTGAGGGAGAGCTGCACTGTCGGAGGGTCAGTGCTGAGGGAGAGCCGCACTGTCGGAGGGTCAGTGCTGAGGGAGAGCCGCACTGTCGGAGGTCAGTATTGATGGAGAGCGACACTGTCGGAGGGTCAGTACTGATGGAGCGCCGCACTGTCGGAGGGTCAGTGCTGAGGGAGCACCATGTGGGAGGGTCAGTACTGAGGGAGCGCCGCACTGTCAGAGGGTCAGTGTTGAGGGAGAGCCGCACTTTCGGAGGGTCAGTGCTGAGGGAGAGCCCACACTGTTGGAGGTCAGTATTGAGAGAGAGTTGCACTGTCGGAGGGTCATTACTGAGGGAGCGCTGTACTGTCGGAGGGTCAGTTCTGAGGGAGCACCACATGTGGGAGGCTCAGAGCTGAGGGAGCACCACATGTGGGAGGTTCAGTGCTGAGGGAGAGCCGCACAGTCGGGGGGTCAGTGCTTAGGGAGAGCCACACAGTCTGAGGGTCAGTGCTGAGGGAGAGCCGCACTGTCGGAAGGTCAGTACTGAGGGAAAGCCACACTGTGGGAGGGTCAGTGCCAAGGGAGAACCGCACTGTCGGAAGGTCAGTACTGAGGGAGAGCCGCACTGTGGGAGGGTCAGTGCTGAGGCAGCACCACATGTGGGAGGGGTCAGTGCTGAGGGAGAGCCGCACTGTCAGAGGGTCAGTGCTTAGGCAGAGCCACACTGTCTGAGGGTCAGTGCTGAGGGAGAGCCGCACTGTCGGAAGGTCAGTACTGAGGGAGAGCCGCACTGTGGAAGGGTCAGTGCTGAGGGAGAGCCACACTGTCGGTGGATCAGTGCTGAGGGAGAGCCGCACTGTCGGAGGGTCAGTGCTGAGGGAGAGCCGCACTGTCGTAGGGTCAGTGCTGAGGGAGAGCCGCTCTGTCAGAGGGTCAGTGCTGAGGGAGAGCCGCACTGTCAGAGGGTCAGTGCTGTGGGAGAGCCGCACTGTCAGAGGGTCAGTCCTGAGGGAGAGCCGCACTGTCGGAGGGTCAGAGCTGAGGGAGAGCCGCACTGTCGGAGGGTCAGAGCTGAGGGAGAGCCGCACTGTCGGTGGGTCAGTGCTGAGTGACAGCCGCACTGTTGGTGGGTAAGTGCTGAGTGAGAGCTGCACTGTCGGAGGGTCAGCGCTGAGGGAGAGCCGCACTGTCGGTGGGTCAGTACTGAGGGAGAGCCGCACTGTCGGAGGGTCAGTGCTGAGGGAGAGCCGCACTGTCGGAGGTCAGGATTGAGGGAGAGCTGCACTGTCGGAGGGTCAGTGCTGAGGGAGCACCACAAGTGGGCCGGTCAATGCTGAGGGAGAGCCGCAATGTCGGAGGGTCAGTGCTTAGGGAGAGCCACACAGTCTCAGCGTCAGTGCTGAAGGAGAGCCGCACTGTCGGAAGGTCTGTACTGAGGGAGAGCCGCACTGTGCATGGGTCAGTGCTGAGGGAGAGCCGCACTGTCGGAAGGTCAGTGCTGAGGGAGAGCCGCACTGTCGGAGGGTCAGTGCTGAGGGAGAGCCACAATGTCGGAGGGTCAGTGCTGAGGAAGAGCCG
This sequence comes from Isurus oxyrinchus, assembly GCA_026770705.1. Lineage (NCBI taxonomy): Eukaryota > Metazoa > Chordata > Chondrichthyes > Lamniformes > Lamnidae > Isurus > Isurus oxyrinchus. Next base: position 5,292 of record JANJGN010002142.1, read on the forward strand.
CACTGTCGGAGGGACAGTGCTGAGGGAGAGCCGCACTGTCTGTGGGTCAGTGCTGAGGGAGAGCCGCACTGTCGGAGGGTCAGTGCTGTGGGTGAGCCGCACTGTCAGAGGGTCAGTGCTGAGCGCGAGCAGCGCTGTCGGAGGGTCAGTGCTGAGGGAGAGCCGCACTGTCGGAGGGTCAGTGCTGAAGGAGAGCCGCACTGTTGGAGGGTCAGTGCTGAGGGAGAGCCGCACTGTCGGAGGGTCAGTGCTGAGGGAGAGCCGCAATGTCGGAGGGTCAGTGCTGAGGGAGCGCCGCACTGTCGGAGGGTCAGTGCTGAGGGAGAGCCGCACTGTCGGAGGGTCAGTGCTGAGGGAGCGCCACGTGGGAGGGTCAGTGCTGAGGGGGCACCACATGTGGGTGGGTCAGTGCTGAGGGAGCACCACATGTGGAAGGGTCAGTGCTGAAGGAGAGCCGCACTGTCGGAAGGTCAATGCTGAGGGAGAGCCGCATTATCGGAGGGTCAGTGCTGAGGGAGAGCCGCACTGTCGGAGGGTCAGTGCTGAGGGAGAGCCGCACTGTCGGAGGGTCAGTGCTGAGGGAGCACCACGTGGGAGGGTCAGTGCTGAGGGAGCGCCGCACTGTCAGAAGGTCAGTATTGAGGGAGAGCCGCATTTTCGGAGGGTCAGTGCTGAGGGAGAGCCGCATTGTCGGAGGGTCAGTGCTGAGGGAGAGCCACATTGTCGGAGTGTCAGTGCTGAGGGAGAACCGCACTGTCGGAGGGTCAGTGCTGACGGAGAGCTGCACTGTCGGAGGGTCATTACTGAGCGAGCGCTGCACTATCAGAGGGTCACTGTTGTGGGAGAGCCGCACTGTCGGAGAGTCAGTGCTGAGGGAGAGCCGCACTGTCGGAGGGTCAGTGCTGTGGGAGCGCCACACTGTGGGAGGGTCAGCGCTGACGGGGAGCCGCACTGTAGGAGGGTCCGTGCTGAGGGACAGCCGCATTGTCGGAGTGTCAGTGTTGAGGGAGAGCCGCACTGTCGGAGAGTCAGTGCTGAGGAAGCGCCGCACTGTTGGAGGGTCAGTGCTGAGGGAGAGCCGCACTGTCGGAGGGTCAGTGCTGAGGGAGAGCCGCACTGTCGGAGGGTCAGTGCTGAGCGAGAGCCGCACTGTCGGAGGGTCAGTGCTGAGGAAGAGCCGCACTGTCGGAGGGTCAGTGCTGTGGGAGCGCCACACTGTCGGAGGGTCAGCGCTGACGGAGAGCCGCACTGTTGGAGGGTCCATGCTGAGGGACAGCCGCATTGTCGGAGTGTCAGTAGTGAGGGAGAGCCGCACTGTCGGAGGGTCAGTGCTGAGGAAGCGCCGCACTGTCGGAGGGTCAGTGCTGACGGAGAGCTGCACTGTCGGAGGGTCAGTGCTGAGGGAGCACCACATGTGGGCGGGTCAGTGCTGAGGGAGAGCCGCACTGTCGGAGTGTCAGTGCTGAGGGAGCGCCACATGTGGGAGGGTCAGTGCTGAGGGAGAGCCACACTGTCAGAGGGTCAGTGCTGAGGGAGAGCCGCACTGTCGGAAGGTCAGTACTGAGGGAGAGCCGCAATGTGGAAGGGTCAGTGCTAAGGGAGAGCCGCACTGTCGGAAGGTCAGTGCTGAGTGAGTGCCGCACTGTCGGAGGGTCAGCGCTGAGGGAGAGCCGCACTGTCGGAGGGTCAGTGCTGAGGGAGAGCCGCACTGTCAGAGGGTCAGTGCTTAGGGAGAGCCGCACTGTCGGAAGGTCAGTACTGAGGGAGAGCCGCACTGTCGGAAGGTCAGTACTGAGGGAGAGCAGAACTGTCGGAGGGTCAGTACTGAGGGAGAGCCGCACTGTCGGAGGGTCAGTGCTGAGGGAGAGCCGCACTCTCGGATGGTCAGTGCTGAGGGAGAGCTGCACTGTCGGAGGTCAGTATTGAGGGAGAGCCACACTGTCGGAGGGTCAGTACTGATGGAGCGCCGCACTGTCGGAGGGTCAGTGCTGAGGGAGCACCACGTGGGAGGGTCAGTGCTGAGGGAGCGCCGCACTGTCAGAGGGTCAGTGTTAAGGGAGCGCCGCACTGTCGGAGGGTCAGTGCTGAGGGAGAGCCGCACTGTCGGAGGTCAGGATTGAGGGAGAGCTGCACTGTCGGAGGGTCAGTGCTGAGGGAGCACCACATGTGGACGGGTCAGGGGACAGCCGCACTGTCGGAGGGTCAGTGCTTAGGGAGAGCCACATTGTCTCAGCGTCAGTGCTGAGGGAGAGCCGCACTGTGGAAGGGACAGTGCTGAGGGAGAGCCACACTGTCAGAGGGTCAGTGCTTGAGGGAGAGCCGCACTGTCGGAGGGTCAGCGCTGAGGGAGAGCCGCACTGTCGGAAGGTCAGTGCTGAGGAGAGCCGCACTGTCGGAGGGTCAGTGCTGAAGGAGAGCCGCACTGTCGGAGGGTCAGTGCTGAGGGAAAGCCGCATTGTCGGAGGGTCAGTGCTGAGGGAGAGCGCACTGTCGGAGGGTCCGTGCTGAGGGAGAGCCCGCACTGTCGGAGCTTAGTATTGAGGGGAGAGTTACACTCTCGGTGGGTCAGTACTGATGGAGCGCCGCACTGTCGGAGGATCAGTGCTGAGGGAGCACCACGTGGGAGGGGTCAGTGCTAAGGGAGCGCCGCACTGTCAGAGGGTCAGTATTGAGGGAGAGCCGCACTTTTGGAGGGTCAGTGCTGTCAGAGAGCCGCACTGTCGGAGGGTCATTACTGAGGGAGCGCTGCGCTGTCGGTAGTGTCAGTGGTGAGGAGAGCTGCACTGTCGGAGGGTCAGTTGCTGAGGGAGATCCGCAACTGTCAGAGGGTCAGTACTGAGGGAGAGCCGCACTGTCGGAAGGTCAGTACTGAGGGAGAGCCGCACTGTCGGAGGGTCAGTACTGAGGGAGAGCCGCACTCTCGGAGGTTCAGTGCTGAGGGAGAGCCGCACTCGGAGGGTCAGTGCTGAGGGAGAGCCGCACTGTCGGAGGTCAGTATTGAGGGAGAGCCACACTGTCGGAGGGTCAGTTACTGATGGAGCGCCGCACTGTCAGAGGGGTCAGTGCTGAGGTAGCACCACGTGAGAGGGTCAGTGCTGAGGGAGCGCTGCACTGTCAGAGGGTCAGTGTTGAGGGAGAGCCGCACTGTCGGAGGGTCAGTGCTGAGGGAGAGCCGCACTGTCGGAGGTCAGGATTGAGGGAGAGCTGCACTGTCGGAGGGTCAGTGCTGAGGGAGCACCACATGTGTGCGGGTCAGTGCTGAGGGAGAGCCGCACTGTTGGAGGGTCAGTGCTTAGGGAGAGCCACACTGTCTCAGCGTCAGTGCTGAGGGAGAGCCGCACTGTCAGAAGGTCAGTACTGAGGGAGAAGCCGCACTGTGGAAGGGTCAGTGCTGAGGGAGAGCCGCACTGTCGGTAAGGTCAGTGCTGAGGGAGAGCCGCACTGTCGTAGGGTCAGTGCTGAAGGAGAGCCGCACTGTCGGAGGGTCAGTGCTGAGGGAGCACCCACGTGGGAGGGTCAGTGCCGAGGGAGCACCACATGTGGGAGGGTCAGTGCTGAGGGAGCACCACATGTGGGAGGGTCAGTGCTGAGGGAGAGCCGCACTGTTGGAAGGTCAGTGCTGAGGGAGAGCCGCATTGTCGGAGGGTCAGTGCTGAGGGAGAGCCGCACTGTTGGAGGGTCAGTGCTGAGGGAGAGCCGCACTGTCGGAGGTTATTATTGATGGAGAGCTACACTCTCGGTGGGTCAGTACTGATGGAGCGCCGCACTGTCGGAGGGTCAGTGCTGAGGGAGCACCACGTGGGAGGGTCAGTGCTGAGGGAGCGCCGCACTGTCAGAAAGTCAGTATTGAGGGAGAGCCGCACTTTCGGAGGGGTCAGTGCGGAGAGAGAGCCGCACTGTCGGAGGGTCATTTCTGAGGGAGCGCCTGCACTGTCGGAGTGTCAGTGGTGAGGGAGAGCCGCACCTGTCGGAGGGTCAGTGCTGAGGAAGCGCCGCACAGTCGGAGGGTCAGTGCTGACGGAGAGCCGCATTGTCGGAGGGTCAGTACTGAGGGAGAGCCGCACTGTCGGAGGGTCAGTGCTGAGGGAGAGCCGCACTGTCAGAGGGTCAGTACTGAGGGAGAGCCGCACTGTCGAGAGGGTCAGTGCTGAGGGAGAACCGCACTGTCGGAGGGTCAGTGCTGACGGAGAGCTGCACTGTCGGAGGGGTCATTACTGAGGGAGCGCTGCACTATCAGAGGGTCACTGCTGAGGGAGAGCCGCACTGTCGGAGTGTCAGTGCTGAGGGAGAGCCGCACTGTCGGAGGGTCAGTGCTGTGGGAGCGCCACACATGTCGGAGGGTCAGCGCTGACGGAGAGCCGCACTGTCGGAGGGTCAGTGCTGAGGGAGCACCACATGTGGGAGGGTCAGTGCTGAGGGAGAGCCGCACTGTCAGAGGGTCAGTGCATAGGCAGAGCCACACTGTCTGAGGGTCCGCGCTGAGGAAGCGCCGCACTGTCGGAGGGTCAGTGCTGACGGAGATCCGCACTGTCGGAGGGTCAGTACTGAGGGAGAGTCGCACTGTCGGAAGGTCAGTACTGAGGGAGAGCCGCACTGTCGGAGGGTCAGTACTGAGGGAGAGCCGCACTCTCGGAGGTTCAGTGCTGAGGGAGAGCCGCACTCTCGGTGGGTCAGTGCTGAGGGAGAGCCGCACTGTCGGAGGTCAGTATTGAGGGAGAGCCACACTGTCGGAGGGTCAGTACTGATGGAGCGCCGCACTGTCAGAGGGTCAGTGCTGAGGTAGCACCACGTGAGAGGGTCAGTGCTGAGGGAGCGCCGCACTGTCAGAGGGTCAGTGTTGAGGGAGAGCCGCACTGTCGGAGGGTCAGTGCTGAGGGAGAGCCGCACTGTCGGAGGTCAGGATTGAGGGAGAGCTGCACTGTCGGAGGGTCAGTGCTGAGGGAGCACCACATGTGTGCGGGTCAGTGCTGAGGGAGAGCCGCACTGTTGGAGGGTCAGTGCTTAGGGAGAGCCACACTGTCTCAGCGTCCGTGCTGAGGGAGAGCCGCACTGTCAGAAGGTCAGTACTGAGGGAGAGCCGCACTGTGGAAGGGTCAGTGCTGAGGGAGAGCCGCACTGTCGGAAGGTCAGTGCTGAGGGAGAGCCGCACTGTCGTAGGGTCAGTGCTGAAGGAGAGCCGCACTGTCGGAGGGTCAGTGCTGAGGGAGCACCACGTGGGAGGGTCAGTGCCGAGGGAGCACCACATGTGGGAGGGTCAGTGCTGAGGGAGCACCACATGTAGGAGGGTCAGTCCTGAGGGAGAGCCGCACTGTCGGAAGGTCAGTGCTGAGGGAGAGCCGCATTGTCGGAGGGTCAGTGCTGAGGGAGAGCCGCACTGTTGGAGGGTCAGTGCTAAGGGAGAGCCGAACTGTCGGAGGTTATTATTGATGGAGAGCTACACTCTCGGTGGGTCAGTACTGATGGAGCGCCGCACTGTCGGAGGGTCAGTGTTGAGGGAGCAACACGTGGGAGGGTCAGTGCTGAGGGAGCGCCGCACTGTCAGAAGTTCAGTATTGAGGGAGAGCCGCACTTTCGGAGGGTCAGTGCGGAGAGAGAGCCGCACTGTCGGAGGGTCATTTCTGAGGGAGCGCTGCACTGTCGGAGTGTCAGTGGTGAGGGAGAGCCGCACTGTCGGAGGGTCAGTGCTGAGGAAGCGCCGCACTGTCGGAGGGTCAGTGCTGACGGAGAGCCGCATTGTCGGAGGGTCAGTACTGAGGGAGAGCCGCACTGTCGGAGGGTCAGTGCTGAGGGAGAGCCGCACTGTCAGAGGGTCAGTACTGAGGGAGAGCCGCACTGTCGGAGGTTCAGTGCTGAGGGAGAACCGCACTGTCGGCGGGTCAGTGCTGATGGAGAGCTGCACTGTCGGAAGGTCAGTACTGAGGGAGAGCAGAACTGTCGGAGGGTCAGTACTGAGGGAGAGCCGCACTGTCGGAGGGTCAGTGCTGAGGGAGAGCCGCACTCTCGGATGGTCAGTGCTGAGGGAGAGCTGCACTGTCGGAGGTCAGTATTGAGGGAGAGCCACACTGTCGGAGGGTCAGTACTGATGGAGCGCCGCACTGTCGGAGGGTCAGTGCTGAGGGAGCACCACGTGGGAGGGTCAGTGCTGAGGGAGCGCCGCACTGTCAGAGGGTCAGTGTTAAGGGAGCGCCGCACTCGGAGGGTCAGTGCTGAGGAGAGCCGCACTGTCGGAGGTCAGGATTGAGGGAGAGCTGCACTGTCGGAGGGTCAGTGCTGAGGGAGCACCACATGTGGACGGGTCAGTGATGAGGGACAGCCGCACTGTCGGAGGGTCAGTGCTTAGGGAGAGCCACATTGTCTCAGCGTCAGTGCTGAGGGGGAGCTGCACTGTGGAAGGGTCAGTGCTGAGGGAGAGCCACACTGTCAGAGGGTCAGTGCTGAGGGAGAGCCGCACTGTCGGAGGGTCAGCGCTGAGGGAGAGCCGCACTGTCGGAAGGTCAGTGCTGAGGGAGAGCCGCACTGTCGGAGGGTCAGTGCTGAAGGAGAGCCGCACTGTCGGAGGGTCAGTGCTGAGGGAAAGCCGCATTGTCGGAGGGTCAGTGCTGAGGGAGAGCCGCACTGTCGGAGGGTCCGTGCTGAGGCAGAGCCGCACTGTCGGAGCTTAGTATTGAGGGAGAGTTACACTCTCGGTGGGTCAGTACTGATGGAGCGCCGCACTGTCGGAGGATCAGTGCTGAGGGAGCACCACGTGGGAGGGTCAGTGCTAAGGGAGCGCCGCACTGTCAGAGGGTCAGTATTGAGGGAGAGCCGCACTTTTGGAGGGTCAGTGCTGTCAGAGAGCCGCACTGTCGGAGGGTCATTACTGAGGGAGCGCTGCTGGCTGTCGGAGTGTCAGTGGTGAGGGAGAGCTGCACTGTCGGAGGGTCAGTGCTAAGGGAGATCCGCACTGTCAGAGGGTCAGTACTGAGGGAGAGCCGCACTGTCGGAAGGTCAGTACTGAGGGAGAGCCGCACTGTCGGAGGGTCAGTACTGAGGGAGAGCCGCACTCTCGGAGGTTCAGTGCTGAGGGAGAGCCGCACTCGGAGGGTCAGTGCTGAGGGAGAGCCGCACTGTCGGAGGTCAGTATTGAGGGAGAGCCACACTGTCGGAGGGTCAGTACTGATGGAGCGCCGCACTGTCAGAGGGTCAGTGCTGAGGTAGCACCACGTGAGAGGGTCAGTGCTGAGGGAGCGCCGCACTGTCAGGAGGGTCAGTGTTGAGGGAGAGCCGCACTGTCGGAGGGTCAGTGCTGAGGGAGAGCCGCACTGTCGGAGGTCAGGATTGAGGGAGAGCTGCACTGTCGGAGGGTCAGTGCTGAGGGAGCACCACATGTGTGCGGGTCAGTGCTGAGGGAGAGCCGCACTGTTGGAGGGTCAGTGCTTAGGGAGAGCCACACTGTCTCAGCGTCAGTGCTGAGGGAGAGCCGCACTGTCAGAAGGTCAGTACTGAGGGAGAGCCGCACTGTGGAAGGGTCAGTGCTGAGGGAGAGCCGCACTGTCGGAAGGTCAGTGCTGAGGGAGAGCCGCACTGTCGTAGGGTCAGTGCTGAAGGAGAGCCGCACTGTCGGAGGGTCAGTGCTGAGGGAGCACCACGTGGGAGGGTCAGTGCCGAGGGAGCACCACATGTGGGAGGGTCAGTGCTGAGGGAGCACCACATGTGGGAGGGTCAGTGCTGAGGGAGAGCCGCACTGTTGGAAGGTCAGTGCTGAGGGAGAGCCGCATTGTCGGAGGGTCAGTGCTGAGGGAGAGCCGCACTGTTGGAGGGTCAGTGCTGAGGGAGAGCCGCACTGTCGGAGGTTATTATTGATGGAGAGCTACACTCTCGGTGGGTCAGTACTGATGGAGCGCCGCACTGTCGGAGGGTCAGTGCTGAGGGAGCACCACGTGGGAGGGTCAGTGCTGAGGGAGCGCCGCACTGTCAGAAGGTCAGTATTGAGGGAGAGCCGCATTTTCGGAGGGTCAGTGCTGAGGGAGAGCCGCATTGTCGGAGGGTCAGTGCTGAGGGAGAGCCACATTGTCGGAGTGTCAGTGCTGAGGGAGAACCGCACTGTCGGAGGGTCAGTGCTGACGGAGAGCTGCACTGTCGGAGGGTCATTACTGAGCGAGCGCTGCACTATCAGAGGGTCACTGTTGTGGGAGAGCCGCACTGTCGGAGAGTCAGTGCTGAGGGAGAGCCGCACTGTCGGAGGGACAGTGCTGTGGGAGCGCCACACTGTGGGAGGGTCAGCGCTGACGGGGAGCCGCACTGTAGGAGGGTCCGTGCTGAGGGACAGCCGCATTGTCGGAGTGTCAGTGTTGAGGGAGAGCCGCACTGTCGGAGAGTCAGTGCTGAGGAAGCGCCGCACTGTTGGAGGGTCAGTGCTGAGGGAGAGCCGCACTGTCGGAGGGTCAGTGCTGAGGGAGAGCCGCACTGTCGGAGGGTCAGTGCTGAGCGAGAGCCGCACTGTCGGAGGGTCAGTGCTGAGGAAGAGCCGCACTGTCGGAGGGTCAGTGCTGTGGGAGCGCCACACTGTCGGAGGGTCAGCGCTGACGGAGAGCCGCACTGTTGGAGGGTCCATGCTGAGGGACAGCCGCATTGTCGGAGTGTCAGTAGTGAGGGAGAGCCGCACTGTCGGAGGGTCAGTGCTGAGGAAGCGCCGCACTGTCGGAGGGTCAGTGCTGACGGAGAGCTGCACTGTCGGAGGGTCAGTGCTGAGGGAGCACCACATGTGGGCGGGTCAGTGCTGAGGGAGAGCCGCACTGTCGGAGTGTCAGTGCTGAGGGAGCGCCACATGTGGGAGGGTCAGTGCTGAGGGAGAGCCACACTGTCAGAGGGTCAGTGCTGAGGGAGAGCCGCACTGTCGGAAGGTCAGTACTGAGGGAGAGCCGCAATGTGGAAGGGTCAGTGCTAAGGGAGAGCCGCACTGTCGGAAGGTCAGTGCTGAGTGAGTGCCGCACTGTCGGAGGGTCAGCGCTGAGGGAGAGCCGCACTGTCGGAGGGTCAGTGCTGAGGGAGAGCCGCACTGTCAGAGGGTCAGTGCTTAGGGAGAGCCGCACTGTCGGAAGGTCAGTACTGAGGGAGAGCCGCACTGTCGGAAGGTCAGTACTGAGGGAGAGCAGAACTGTCGGAGGGTCAGTACTGAGGGAGAGCCGCACTGTCGGAGGGTCAGTGCTGAGGGAGAGCCGCACTCTCGGATGGTCAGTGCTGAGGGAGAGCTGCACTGTCGGAGGTCAGTATTGAGGGAGAGCCACACTGTCGGAGGGTCAGTACTGATGGAGCGCCGCACTGTCGGAGGGTCAGTGCTGAGGGAGCACCACGTGGGAGGGTCAGTGCTGAGGGAGCGCCGCACTGTCAGAGGGTCAGTGTTAAGGGAGCGCCGCACTGTCGGAGGGTCAGTGCTGAGGGAGAGCCGCACTGTCGGAGGTCAGGATTGAGGGAGAGCTGCACTGTCGGAGGGTCAGTGCTGAGGGAGCACCACATGTGGACGGGTCAGTGATGAGGGACAGCCGCACTGTCGGAGGGTCAGTGCTTAGGGAGAGCCACATTGTCTCAGCGTCAGTGCTGAGGGAGAGCCGCACTGTGGAAGGGTCAGTGCTGAGGGAGAGCCACACTGTCAGAGGGTCAGTGCTGAGGGAGAGCCGCACTGTCGGAGGGTCAGCGCTGAGGGAGAGCCGCACTGTCGGAAGGTCAGTGCTGAGGGAGAGCCGCACTGTCGGAGGGTCAGTGCTGAAGGAGAGCCGCACTGTCGGAGGGTCAGTGCTGAGGGAAAGCCGCATTGTCGGAGGGTCAGTGCTGAGGGAGAGCCGCACTGTCGGAGGGTCCGTGCTGAGGGAGAGCCGCACTGTCGGAGCTTAGTATTGAGGGAGAGTTACACTCTCGGTGGGTCAGTACTGATGGAGCGCCGCACTGTCGGAGGATCAGTGCTGAGGGAGCACCACGTGGGAGGGTCAGTGCTAAGGGAGCGCCGCACTGTCAGAGGGTCAGTATTGAGGGAGAGCCGCACTTTTGGAGGGTCAGTGCTGTCAGAGAGCCGCACTGTCGGAGGGTCATTACTGAGGGAGCGCTGCGCTGTCGGAGTGTCAGTGGTGAGGGAGAGCTGCACTGTCGGAGGGTCAGTGCTGAGGGAGATCCGCACTGTCAGAGGGTCAGTACTGAGGGAGAGCCGCACTGTCGGAAGGTCAGTACTGAGGGAGAGCCGCACTGTCGGAGGGTCAGTACTGAGGGAGAGCCGCACTCTCGGAGGTTCAGTGCTGAGGGAGAGCCGCACTCGGAGGGTCAGTGCTGAGGGAGAGCCGCACTGTCGGAGGTCAGTATTGAGGGAGAGCCACACTGTCGGAGGGTCAGTACTGATGGAGCGCCGCACTGTCAGAGGGTCAGTGCTGAGGTAGCACCACGTGAGAGGGTCAGTGCTGAGGGAGCGCTGCACTGTCAGAGGGTCAGTGTTGAGGGAGAGCCGCACTGTCGGAGGGTCAGTGCTGAGGGAGAGCCGCACTGTCGGAGGTCAGGATTGAGGGAGAGCTGCACTGTCGGAGGGTCAGTGCTGAGGGAGCACCACATGTGTGCGGGTCAGTGCTGAGGGAGAGCCGCACTGTTGGAGGGTCAGTGCTTAGGGAGAGCCACACTGTCTCAGCGTCAGTGCTGAGGGAGAGCCGCACTGTCAGAAGGTCAGTACTGAGGGAGAGCCGCACTGTGGAAGGGTCAGTGCTGAGGGAGAGCCGCACTGTCGGAAGGTCAGTGCTGAGGGAGAGCCGCACTGTCGTAGGGTCAGTGCTGAAGGAGAGCCGCACTGTCGGAGGGTCAGTGCTGAGGGAGCACCACGTGGGAGGGTCAGTGCCGAGGGAGCACCACATGTGGGAGGGTCAGTGCTGAGGGAGCACCACATGTGGGAGGGTCAGTGCTGAGGGAGAGCCGCACTGTTGGAAGGTCAGTGCTGAGGGAGAGCCGCATTGTCGGAGGGTCAGTGCTGAGGGAGAGCCGCACTGTTGGAGGGTCAGTGCTGAGGGAGAGCCGCACTGTCGGAGGTTATTATTGATGGAGAGCTACACTCTCGGTGGGTCAGTACTGATGGAGCGCCGCACTGTCGGAGGGTCAGTGCTGAGGGAGCACCACGTGGGAGGGTCAGTGCTGAGGGAGCGCCGCACTGTCAGAAAGTCAGTATTGAGGGAGAGCCGCACTTTCGGAGGGTCAGTGCGGAGAGAGAGCCGCACTGTCGGAGGGTCATTTCTGAGGGAGCGCTGCACTGTCGGAGTGTCAGTGGTGAGGGAGAGCCGCACTGTCGGAGGGTCAGTGCTGAGGAAGCGCCGCACAGTCGGAGGGTCAGTGCTGACGGAGAGCCGCATTGTCGGAGGGTCAGTACTGAGGGAGAGCCGCACTGTCGGAGGGTCAGTGCTGAGGGAGAGCCGCACTGTCAGAGGGTCAGTACTGAGGGAGAGCCGCACTGTCGGAGGGTCAGTGCTGAGGGAGAACCGCACTGTCGGAGGGTCAGTGCTGACGGAGAGCTGCACTGTCGGAGGGTCATTACTGAGGGAGCGCTGCACTATCAGAGGGTCACTGCTGAGGGAGAGCCGCACTGTCGGAGTGTCAGTGCTGAGGGAGAGCCGCACTGTCGGAGGGTCAGTGCTGTGGGAGCGCCACACTGTCGGAGGGTCAGCGCTGACGGAGAGCCGCACTGTCGGAGGGTCAGTGCTGAGGGAGCACCACATGTGGGAGGGTCAGTGCTGAGGGAGAGCCGCACTGTCAGAGGGTCAGTGCATAGGCAGAGCCACACTGTCTGAGGGTCCGCGCTGAGGAAGCGCCGCACTGTCGGAGGGTCAGTGCTGACGGAGATCCGCACTGTCGGAGGGTCAGTACTGAGGGAGAGTCGCACTGTCGGAAGGTCAGTACTGAGGGAGAGCCGCACTGTCGGAGGGTCAGTACTGAGGGAGAGCCGCACTCTCGGAGGTTCAGTGCTGAGGGAGAGCCGCACTCTCGGTGGGTCAGTGCTGAGGGAGAGCCGCACTGTCGGAGGTCAGTATTGAGGGAGAGCCACACTGTCGGAGGGTCAGTACTGATGGAGCGCCGCACTGTCAGAGGGTCAGTGCTGAGGTAGCACCACGTGAGAGGGTCAGTGCTGAGGGAGCGCCGCACTGTCAGAGGGTCAGTGTTGAGGGAGAGCCGCACTGTCGGAGGGTCAGTGCTGAGGGAGAGCCGCACTGTCGGAGGTCAGGATTGAGGGAGAGCTGCACTGTCGGAGGGTCAGTGCTGAGGGAGCACCACATGTGTGCGGGTCAGTGCTGAGGGAGAGCCGCACTGTTGGAGGGTCAGTGCTTAGGGAGAGCCACACTGTCTCAGCGTCCGTGCTGAGGGAGAGCCGCACTGTCAGAAGGTCAGTACTGAGGGAGAGCCGCACTGTGGAAGGGTCAGTGCTGAGGGAGAGCCGCACTGTCGGAAGGTCAGTGCTGAGGGAGAGCCGCACTGTCGTAGGGTCAGTGCTGAAGGAGAGCCGCACTGTCGGAGGGTCAGTGCTGAGGGAGCACCACGTGGGAGGGTCAGTGCCGAGGGAGCACCACATGTGGGAGGGTCAGTGCTGAGGGAGCACCACATGTAGGAGGGTCAGTCCTGAGGGAGAGCCGCACTGTCGGAAGGTCAGTGCTGAGGGAGAGCCGCATTGTCGGAGGGTCAGTGCTGAGGGAGAGCCGCACTGTTGGAGGGTCAGTGCTAAGGGAGAGCCGAACTGTCGGAGGTTATTATTGATGGAGAGCTACACTCTCGGTGGGTCAGTACTGATGGAGCGCCGCACTGTCGGAGGGTCAGTGTTGAGGGAGCAACACGTGGGAGGGTCAGTGCTGAGGGAGCGCCGCACTGTCAGAAGTTCAGTATTGAGGGAGAGCCGCACTTTCGGAGGGTCAGTGCGGAGAGAGAGCCGCACTGTCGGAGGGTCATTTCTGAGGGAGCGCTGCACTGTCGGAGTGTCAGTGGTGAGGGAGAGCCGCACTGTCGGAGGGTCAGTGCTGAGGAAGCGCCGCACTGTCGGAGGGTCAGTGCTGACGGAGAGCCGCATTGTCGGAGGGTCAGTACTGAGGGAGAGCCGCACTGTCGGAGGGTCAGTGCTGAGGGAGAGCCGCACTGTCAGAGGGTCAGTACTGAGGGAGAGCCGCACTGTCGGAGGTTCAGTGCTGAGGGAGAACCGCACTGTCGGCGGGTCAGTGCTGATGGAGAGCTGCACTGTCGGAAGGTCAGTACTGAGGGAGAGCAGAACTGTCGGAGGGTCAGTACTGAGGGAGAGCCGCACTGTCGGAGGGTCAGTGCTGAGGGAGAGCCGCACTCTCGGATGGTCAGTGCTGAGGGAGAGCTGCACTGTCGGAGGTCAGTATTGAGGGAGAGCCACACTGTCGGAGGGTCAGTACTGATGGAGCGCCGCACTGTCGGAGGGTCAGTGCTGAGGGAGCACCACGTGGGAGGGTCAGTGCTGAGGGAGCGCCGCACTGTCAGAGGGTCAGTGTTAAGGGAGCGCCGCACTGTCGGAGGGTCAGTGCTGAGGGAGAGCCGCACTGTCGGAGGTCAGGATTGAGGGAGAGCTGCACTGTCGGAGGGTCAGTGCTGAGGGAGCACCACATGTGGACGGGTCAGTGATGAGGGACAGCCGCACTGTCGGAGGGTCAGTGCTTAGGGAGAGCCACATTGTCTCAGCGTCAGTGCTGAGGGGGAGCTGCACTGTGGAAGGGTCAGTGCTGAGGGAGAGCCACACTGTCAGAGGGTCAGTGCTGAGGGAGAGCCGCACTGTCGGAGGGTCAGCGCTGAGGGAGAGCCGCACTGTCGGAAGGTCAGTGCTGAGGGAGAGCCGCACTGTCGGAGGGTCAGTGCTGAAGGAGAGCCGCACTGTCGGAGGGTCAGTGCTGAGGGAAAGCCGCATTGTCGGAGGGTCAGTGCTGAGGGAGAGCCGCACTGTCGGAGGGTCCGTGCTGAGGGAGAGCCGCACTGTCGGAGCTTAGTATTGAGGGAGAGTTACACTCTCGGTGGGTCAGTACTGATGGAGCGCCGCACTGTCGGAGGATCAGTGCTGAGGGAGCACCACGTGGGAGGGTCAGTGCTAAGGGAGCGCCGCACTGTCAGAGGGTCAGTATTGAGGGAGAGCCGCACTTTTGGAGGGTCAGTGCTGTCAGAGAGCCGCACTGTCGGAGGGTCATTACTGAGGGAGCGCTGCGCTGTCGGAGTGTCAGTGGTGAGGGAGAGCTGCACTGTCGGAGGGTCAGTGCTAAGGGAGATCCGCACTGTCAGAGGGTCAGTACTGAGGGAGAGCCGCACTGTCGGAAGGTCAGTACTGAGGGAGAGCCACACTGTCGGAGGGTCAGTACTGAGGGAGAGCCGCACTCTCGGAGGTTCAGTGCTGAGGGAGAGCCGCACTCGGAGGGTCAGTGCTGAGGGAGAGCCGCACTGTCGGAGGTCAGTATTGAGGGAGAGCCACACTGTCGGAGGGTCAGTACTGATGGAGCGCCGCACTGTCAGAGGGTCAGTGCTGAGGTAGCACCACGTGAGAGGGTCAGTGCTGAGGGTGCGCCGCACTGTCAGAGGGTCAGTGTTGAGGGAGAGCCGCACTGTCGGAGGGTCAGTGCTGAGGGAGAGCCGCACTGTCGGAGGTCAGGATTGAGGGAGAGCTGCACTGTCGGAGGGTCAGTGCTGAGGGAGCACCACATGTGTGCGGGTCAGTGCTGAGGGAGAGCCGCACTGTTGGAGGGTCAGTGCTTAGGGAGAGCCACACTGTCTCAGCGTCAGTGCTGAGGGAGAGCCGCACTGTCAGAAGGTCAGTACTGAGGGAGAGCCGCACTGTGGAAGGGTCAGTGCTGAGGGAGAGCCGCACTGTCGGAAGGTCAGTGCTGAGGGAGAGCCGCACTGTCGTAGGGTCAGTGCTGAAGGAGAGCCGCACTGTCGGAGGGTCAGTGCTGAGGGAGCACCACGTGGGAGGGTCAGTGCCGAGGGAGCACCACATGTGGGAGGGTCAGTGCTGAGGGAGCACCACATGTGGGAGGGTCAGTGCTGAGGGAGAGCCGCACTGTTGGAAGGTCAGTGCTGAGGGAGAGCCGCATTGTCGGAGGGTCAGTGCTGAGGGAGAGCCGCACTGTTGGAGGGTCAGTGCTGAGGGAGAGCCGCACTGTCGGAGGTTATTATTGATGGAGAGCTACACTCTCGGTGGGTCAGTACTGATGGAGCGCCGCACTGTCGGAGGGTCAGTGCTGAGGGAGCACCACGTGGGAGGGTCAGTGCTGAGGGAGCGCCGCACTGTCAGAAAGTCAGTATTGAGGGAGAGCCGCACTTTCGGAGGGTCAGTGCGGAGAGAGAGCCGCACTGTCGGAGGGTCATTTCTGAGGGAGCGCTGCACTGTCGGAGTGTCAGTGGTGAGGGAGAGCCGCACTGTCGGAGGGTCAGTGCTGAGGAAGCGCCGCACAGTCGGAGGGTCAGTGCTGACGGAGAGCCGCATTGTCGGAGGGTCAGTACTGAGGGAGAGCCGCACTGTCGGAGGGTCAGTGCTGAGGGAGAGCCGCACTGTCAGAGGGTCAGTACTGAGGGAGAGCCGCACTGTCGGAGGGTCAGTGCTGAGGGAGAACCGCACTGTCGGAGGGTCAGTGCTGACGGAGAGCTGCACTGTCGGAGGGTCATTACTGAGGGAGCGCTGCACTATCAGAGGGTCACTGCTGAGGGAGAGCCGCACTGTCGGAGTGTCAGTGCTGAGGGAGAGCCGCACTGTCGGAGGGTCAGTGCTGTGGGAGCGCCACACTGTCGGAGGGTCAGCGCTGACGGAGAGCCGCACTGTCGGAGGGTCAGTGCTGAGGGAGCACCACATGTGGGAGGGTCAGTGCTGAGGGAGAGCCGCACTGTCAGAGGGTCAGTGCATAGGCAGAGCCACACTGTCTGAGGGTCCGCGCTGAGGAAGCGCCGCACTGTCGGAGGGTCAGTGCTGACGGAGATCCGCACTGTCGGAGGGTCAGTACTGAGGGAGAGTCGCACTGTCGGAAGGTCAGTACTGAGGGAGAGCCGCACTGTCGGATGGTCAGTACTGAGGGAGAGCCGCACTCTCGGAGGTTCAGTGCTGAGGGAGAGCCGCACTCTCGGTGGGTCAGTGCTGAGGGAGAGCCGCACTGTCGGAGGTCAGTATTGAGGGAGAGCCACACTGTCGGAGGGTCAGTACTGATGGAGCGCCGCACTGTCAGAGGGTCAGTGCTGAGGTAGCACCACGTGAGAGGGTCAGTGCTGAGGGAGCGCCGCACTGTCAGAGGGTCAGTGTTGAGGGAGAGCCGCACTGTCGGAGGGTCAGTGCTGAGGGAGAGCCGCACTGTCGGAGGTCAGGATTGAGGGAGAGCTGCACTGTCGGAGGGTCAGTGCTGAGGGAGCACCACATGTGTGCGGGTCAGTGCTGAGGGAGAGCCGCACTGTTGGAGGGTCAGTGCTTAGGGAGAGCCACACTGTCTCAGCGTCCGTGCTGAGGGAGAGCCGCACTGTCAGAAGGTCAGTACTGAGGGAGAGCCGCACTGTGGAAGGGTCAGTGCTGAGGGAGAGCCGCACTGTCGGAAGGTCAGTGCTGAGGGAGAGCCGCACTGTCGTAGGGTCAGTGCTGAAGGAGAGCCGCACTGTCGGAGGGTCAGTGCTGAGGGAGCACCACGTGGGAGGGTCAGTGCCGAGGGAGCACCACATGTGGGAGGGTCAGTGCTGAGGGAGCACCACATGTAGGAGGGTCAGTCCTGAGGGAGAGCCGCACTGTCGGAAGGTCAGTGCTGAGGGAGAGCCGCATTGTCGGAGGGTCAGTGCTGACGGAGAGCCGCACTGTTGGAGGGTCAGTGCTAAGGGAGAGCCGAACTGTCGGAGGTTATTATTGATGGAGAGCTACACTCTCGGTGGGTCAGTACTGATGGAGCGCCGCACTGTCGGAGGGTCAGTGTTGAGGGAGCAACACGTGGGAGGGTCAGTGCTGAGGGAGCGCCGCACTGTCAGAAGTTCAGTATTGAGGGAGAGCCGCACTTTCGGAGGGTCAGTGCGGAGAGAGAGCCGCACTGTCGGAGGGTCATTTCTGAGGGAGCGCTGCACTGTCGGAGTGTCAGTGGTGAGGGAGAGCCGCACTGTCGGAGGGTCAGTGCTGAGGAAGCGCCGCACTGTCGGAGGGTCAGTGCTGACGGAGAGCCGCATTGTCGGAGGGTCAGTACTGAGGGAGAGCCGCACTGTCGGAGGGTCAGTGCTGAGGGAGAGCCGCACTGTCAGAGGGTCAGTACTGAGGGAGAGCCGCACTGTCGGAGGTTCAGTGCTGAGGGAGAACCGCACTGTCGGCGGGTCAGTGCTGATGGAGAGCTGCACTGTCGGAGGGTCATTACTGAGGGAGCGCTGCACTATCAGAGGGTCACTGCTGAGGGAGAGCCGCACTGTCGGAGGGTCAGTGCTGTGGGAGCGCCACACTGTCGGAGGGTCAGCGCAGACGGAGAGCCGCACTGTCGGAGGGTCCGTGCTGAGGGACAGCCGCATTGTCGGAGTGTCAGTGGTGAGGGAGAGCCGCACTGTCGGAGGGTCAGTGCTGAGGAAGCGCCGCACTGTCGGAGGGTCAGTGCTGACAGAGAGCTGCATTGTCGGAGGGTCAGTGCTGAGGGAGCACCACATGTGGGCGGGTCAGTGCTGAGGGAGAGACGCACTGTCAGAGGGTCAGTGCTGAGGGAGCACCACATGTGGGAGGGTCAGTGCTGAAGGAGAGCCGCACTGTCAGAGGGTCAGTGCTTAGGCAGAGCCACACTGTCTGAGGGTCAGTGCTGAGGGAGAGCCGCACTGTCGGAGGGTCAGTACTGAGGGAGAGCCGCAATGTGGAAGGGTCAGTGCTGAGGGAGAGCCGCACTGTCGGAAGGTCAGTGCTGAGGGAGAGCCGCAATGTGGAAGGGTCAGTGCTGAGGGAGAGCCGCACTGTCGGAAGGTCAGTGCTGAGTGAGAGCCGCACTGTCGGAAGGTCAGCGCTGAGGGAGAGCCGCACTGTCGGAGGGTCAGTGCTGAGGGAGAGCCGCACTGTCTGAGGGTCAGTGCTGACGGAGAGCTACACTGTCGGATGGTCAGTACTGAGGGAGAGCTGCACTCTCAGCGGGTCACTGCTGAGGGAGAGCCGCACTGTCGGAGAGTCAGTGCTGTGGGAGCGCCACACTGTCGGAGGGTCAGCGCTGATGGAGAGCCGCACTGTCGGAGGGTCCGTGCTGAGGGACAGCCGCATTGTCGGAGTGTCCGTGGTGAGGGAGAGCCGCACTGTCGGATGGTCAGTGCTGAGGAAGCGCCGCACTGTCGGAGGGTCAGTGCTGACGGAGAGCTGCACTGTCAGAGGGTCAGTGCTGAGGGAGCACCACATGTGGGCGGGTCAGTGCTGAGGGAGAGCCGCACTGTCGGAGGGTCAGTGCTGAGGGAGCACCACATGTGGGAGGGTCAGTGCTGAGGGAGAGCCGCACTGTCAGAGGGTCAGTGCATAGGCAGAGCCACACTGTCTGAGGGTCAGTGCTGAGGGAGAGCCGCACTGTCGGAAGGTCAGTGCTGAGTGAGAGCCGCACTGTCGGAGGGTCAGCGCTGAGGGAGAGCCGCACTGTCGGAGGGTCAGTGCTGAGGGAGAGCCGCACTGTCGGAGGGTCAGTGCTGAGGGGGAGCCGCACTGTCGGAGGGGCAGTACTGAGGGAGAGCCGCACTGTCGGAAGGTCACTGCTGAGGGAGAGCTGCAATGTCGGAGGGTCAGTGCTGAGGGAGAGCCGCACTGTCGGAGGGTCAGTGCTGAGGGAGAGCCGCACTGTCGGTGGATCAGTGCTGAGGGAGAGCCGCACTGTCGGTGGGTCAGTGCTGAGGGAGAGCCGCACTGTCGGTGGGTCAGTGCTGAGGAAGAGCCGCACTGTCTGTGGGTCAGTGCTGAGGGAGAGCCGCACTGTCGGAGGGTCAGCGCTGAGGGAGAGCCGCACTGTCGGAGCGTCAGCGCTGAGGGAGAGCCGCACTGTCTGTGGGTCAGTGCTGAGTGAGAGCCGCACTGTCGGAGGGTCAGCGCTGAGGGAGAGCCACACTGTCGGAGGGTCAGTACTGATGGAGCGCCGCACTGTCGGAGGGTCAGTGCTGAGGGAGCACCACGTGGGAGGGTCAGTGCTGAGGGAGCGCCGCACTGTCAGAGGGTCAGTGTTAAGGGAGCGCCGCACTTTCGGAGGGTCAGTGCTGAGGGAGAGCCGCACTGTCGGAGGTCAGGATTGAGGGAGAGCTGCACTGTCAGAGGGTCAGTGCTGAGGGAGCACCACATGTGGACGGGTCAGTGATGAGGGACAGCCGCACTGTCGGAGGGTCAGTGCTTAGGGAGAGCCACATTGTCTCAGCGTCAGTGCTGAGGGAGAGCCGCACTGTGGAAGGGTCAGTGCTGAGGGAGAGCCACACTGTCAGAGGGTCAGTGCTGAGGGAGAGCCGCACTGTCGGAGGGTCAGCGCTGAGGGAGTGCCGCACTGTCGGAAGGTCAGTGCTGAGGGAGAGCCGCACTGTCGGAGGGTCAGTGCTGAAGGAGAGCCGCACTGTCGGAGGGTCAGTGCTGAGGGAAAGCCGCATTGTCGGAGGGTCAGTGCTGAGGGAGAGCCGTACTGTCGGAGGGTCCGTGCTGAGGGAGAGCCGCACTGTCGGAGCTTAGTATTGAGGGAGAGTTACACTCTCGGTGGGTCAGTACTGATGGAGCGCCGCACTGTCGGAGGATCAGTGCTGAGGGAGCACCACGTGGGAGGGTCAGTGCTAAGGGAGCGCCGCACTGTCAGAGGGTCAGTATTGAGGGAGAGCCGCACTTTTGGAGGGTCAGTGCTGTCAGAGAGCCGCACTGTCGGAGGGTCATTACTGAGGGAGCGCTGCGCTGTCGGAGTGTCAGTGGTGAGGGAGAGCTGCACTGTCGGAGGGTCAGTGCTGAGGGAGATCCGCACTGTCAGAGGGTCAGTACTGAGGGAGAGCCGCACTGTCGGAAGGTCAGTACTGAGGGAGAGCCGCACTGTCGGAGGGTCAGTACTGAGGGAGAGCCGCACTCTCGGAGGTTCAGTGCTGAGGGAGAGCCGCACTCGGAGGGTCAGTGCTGAGGGAGAGCCGCACTGTCGGAGGTCAGTATTGAGGGAGAGCCACACTGTCGGAGGGTCAGTACTGATGGAGCGCCGCACTGTCAGAGGGTAAGTGCTGAGGTAGCACCACGTGAGAGGGTCAGTGCTGAGGGAGCGCCGCACTGTCAGAGGGTCAGTGTTGAGGGAGAGCCGCACTGTCGGAGGGTCAGTGCTGAGGGAGAGCCGCACTGTCGGAGGTCAGGATTGAGGGAGAGCTGCACTGTTGGAGGGTCAGTGCAGAGGGAGCACCACATGTGTGCGGGTCAGTGCTGAGGGAGAGCCGCACTGTCGGAGGGTCAGTGCTGAGGGAGAGCCGCACTGTCGGAGGTCAGGATTGAGGGAGAGCTGCACTGTCGGAGGGTCAGTGCTGAGGGAGCACCACATGTGTGCGGGTCAGTGCTGAGGGAGAGCCGCACTGTTGGAGGGTCAGTGCTTAGGGAGAGCCACACTGTCTCAGCGTCAGTGCTGAGGGAGAGCCGCACTGTCAGAAGGTCAGTACTGAGGGAGAGCCGCACTGTGGAAGGGTCAGTGCTGAGGGAGAGCCGCACTGTCGGAAGGTCAGTGCTGAGGGAGAGCCGCACTGTCGTAGGGTCAGTGCTGAAGGAGAGCCGCACTGTCGGAGGGTCAGTGCTGAGGGAGCACCACGTGGGAGGGTCAGTGCCGAGGGAGCACCACATGTGGGAGGGTCAGTGCTGAGGGAGCACCACATGTGGGAGGGTCAGTGCTGAGGGAGAGCCGCACTGTTGGAAGGTCAGTGCTGAGGGAGAGCCGCATTGTCGGAGGGTCAGTGCTGAGGGAGAGCCGCACTGTTGGAGGGTCAGTGCTGAGGGAGAGCCGCACTGTCGGAGGTTATTATTGATGGAGAGCTACACTCTCGGTGGGTCAGTACTGATGGAGCGCCGCACTGTCGGAGGGTCAGTGCTGAGGGAGCACCACGTGGGAGGGTCAGTGCTGAGGGAGCGCCGCACTGTCAGAAAGTCAGTATTGAGGGAGAGCCGCACTTTCGGAGGGTCAGTGCGGAGAGAGAGCCGCACTGTCGGAGGGTCATTTCTGAGGGAGCGCTGCACTGTCGGAGTGTCAGTGGTGAGGGAGAGCCGCACTGTCGGAGGGTCAGTGCTGAGGAAGCGCCGCACAGTCGGAGGGTCAGTGCTGACGGAGAGCCGCATTGTCGGAGGGTCAGTACTGAGGGAGAGCCGCACTGTCGGAGGGTCAGTGCTGAGGGAGAGCCGCACTGTCAGAGGGTCAGTACTGAGGGAGAGCCGCACTGTCGGAGGGTCAGTGCTGAGGGAGAACCGCACTGTCGGAGGGTCAGTGCTGACGGAGAGCTGCACTGTCGGAGGGTCATTACTGAGGGAGCGCTGCACTATCAGAGGGTCACTGCTGAGGGAGAGCCGCACTGTCGGAGTGTCAGTGCTGAGGGAGAGCCGCACTGTCGGAGGGTCAGTGCTGTGGGAGCGCCACACTGTCGGAGGGTCAGCGCTGACGGAGAGCCGCACTGTCGGAGGGTCAGTGCTGAGGGAGCACCACATGTGGGAGGGTCAGTGCTGAGGGAGAGCCGCACTGTCAGAGGGTCAGTGCATAGGCAGAGCCACACTGTCTGAGGGTCCGCGCTGAGGAAGCGCCGCACTGTCGGAGGGTCAGTGCTGACGGAGATCCGCACTGTCGGAGGGTCAGTACTGAGGGAGAGTCGCACTGTCGGAAGGTCAGTACTGAGGGAGAGCCGCACTGTCGGAGGGTCAGTACTGAGGGAGAGCCGCACTCTCGGAGGTTCAGTGCTGAGGGAGAGCCGCACTCTCGGTGGGTCAGTGCTGAGGGAGAGCCGCACTGTCGGAGGTCAGTATTGAGGGAGAGCCACACTGTCGGAGGGTCAGTACTGATGGAGCGCCGCACTGTCAGAGGGTCAGTGCTGAGGTAGCACCACGTGAGAGGGTCAGTGCTGAGGGAGCGCCGCACTGTCAGAGGGTCAGTGTTGAGGGAGAGCCGCACTGTCGGAGGGTCAGTGCTGAGGGAGAGCCGCACTGTCGGAGGGTCAGTGCTGAGGGAGCACCACATGTGTGCGGGTCAGTGCTGAGGGAGAGCCGCACTGTTGGAGGGTCAGTGCTTAGGGAGAGCCACACTGTCTCAGCGTCCGTGCTGAGGGAGAGCCGCACTGTCAGAAGGTCAGTACTGAGGGAGAGCCGCACTGTGGAAGGGTCAGTGCTGAGGGAGAGCCGCACTGTCGGAAGGTCAGTGCTGAGGGAGAGCCGCACTGTCGTAGGGTCAGTGCTGAAGGAGAGCCGCACTGTCGGAGGGTCAGTGCTGAGGGAGCACCACGTGGGAGGGTCAGTGCCGAGGGAGCACCACATGTGGGAGGGTCAGTGCTGAGGGAGCACCACATGTAGGAGGGTCAGTCCTGAGGGAGAGCCGCACTGTCGGAAGGTCAGTGCTGAGGGAGAGCCGCATTGTCGGAGGGTCAGTGCTGAGGGAGAGCCGCACTGTTGGAGGGTCAGTGCTGAGGGAGAGCCGAACTGTCGGAGGTTATTATTGATGGAGAGCTACACTCTCGGTGGGTCAGTACTGATGGAGCGCCGCACTGTCGGAGGGTCAGTGTTGAGGGAGCAACACGTGGGAGGGTCAGTGCTGAGGGAGCGCCGCACTGTCAGAAGTTCAGTATTGAGGGAGAGCCGCACTTTCGGAGGGTCAGTGCGGAGAGAGAGCCGCACTGTCGGAGGGTCATTTCTGAGGGAGCGCTGCACTGTCGGAGTGTCAGTGGTGAGGGAGAGCCGCACTGTCGGAGGGTCAGTGCTGAGGAAGCGCCGCACTGTCGGAGGGTCAGTGCTGACGGAGAGCCGCATTGTCGGAGGGTCAGTACTGAGGGAGAGCCGCACTGTCGGAGGGTCAGTGCTGAGGGAGAGCCGCACTGTCAGAGGGTCAGTACTGAGGGAGAGCCGCACTGTCGGAGGTTCAGTGCTGAGGGAGAACCGCACTGTCGGCGGGTCAGTGCTGATGGAGAGCTGCACTGTCGGAGGGTCATTACTGAGGGAGCGCTGCACTATCAGAGGGTCACTGCTGAGGGAGAGCCGCACTGTCGGAGGGTCAGTGCTGTGGGAGCGCCACACTGTCGGAGGGTCAGCGCTGACGGAGAGCCGCACTGTCGGAGGGTCCGTGCTGAGGGACAGCCGCATTGTCGGAGTGTCAGTGGTGAGGGAGAGCCGCACTGTCGGAGGGTCAGTGCTGAGGAAGCGCTGCACTGTCGGAGGGTCAGTGCTGACAGAGAGCTGCATTGTCGGAGGGTCAGTGCTGAGGGAGCACCACATGTGGGCGGGTCAGTGCTGAGGGAGAGACGCACTGTCAGAGGGTCAGTGCTGAGGGAGCACCACATGTGGGAGGGTCAGTGCTGAAGGAGAGCCGCACTGTCAGAGGGTCAGTGCTTAGGCAGAGCCACACTGTCTGAGGGTCAGTGCTGAGGGAGAGCCGCACTGTCGGAGGGTCAGTACTGAGGGAGAGCCGCAATGTGGAAGGGTCAGTGCTGAGGGAGAGCCGCACTGTCGGAAGGTCAGTGCTGAGGGAGAGCCGCAATGTGGAAGGGTCAGTGCTGAGGGAGAGCCGCACTGTCGGAAGGTCAGTGCTGAGTGAGAGCCGCACTGTCGGAAGGTCAGCGCTGAGGGAGAGCCGCACTGTCGGAGGGTCAGTGCTGAGGGAGAGCCGCACTGTCTGAGGGTCAGTGCTGACGGAGAGCTACACTGTCGGATGGTCAGTACTGAGGGAGAGCTGCACTCTCAGCGGGTCACTGCTGAGGGAGAGTCGCACTGTCGGAGAGTCAGTGCTGTGGGAGCGCCACACTGTCGGAGGGTCAGCGCTGACGGAGAGCCGCACTGTCGGAGGGTCCGTGCTGAGGGACAGCCGCATTGTCGGAGTGTCCGTGGTGAGGGAGAGCCGCACTGTCGGAGGGTCAGTGCTGAGGAAGCGCCGCACTGTCGGAGGGTCAGTGCTGACGGAGAGCTGCACTGTCAGAGGGTCAGTGCTGAGGGAGCACCACATGTGGGCGGGTCAGTGCTGAGGGAGAGCCGCACTGTCGGAGGGTCAGTGCTGAGGGAGCACCACATGTGGGAGGGTCAGTGCTGAGGGAGAGCCGCACTGTCAGAGGGTCAGTGCATAGGCAGAGCCACACTGTCTGAGGGTCAGTGCTGAGGGAGAGCCGCACTGTCGGAAGGTCAGTGCTGAGTGAGAGCCGCACTGTCGGAGGGTCAGCGCCTAGGGAGAGCCGCACTGTCGGAGGGTCAGTGCTGAGGGAGAGCCGCACTGTCGGAGGGTCAGTGCTGAGGGGGAGCCGCACTGTCGGAGGGGCAGTACTGAGGGAGAGCCGCACTGTCGGAAGGTCACTGCTGAGGGAGAGCTGCAATGTCGGAGGGTCAGTGCTGAGGGAGAGCCGCACTGTCGGAGGGTCAGTGCTGAGGGAGAGCCGCACTGTCGGTGGGTCAGTGCTGAGGGAGAGCCGCACTGTCGGTGGGTCAGTGCTGAGGAAGAGCCGCACTGTCTGTGGGTCAGTGCTGAGGGAGAGCCGCACTGTCGGAGGGTCAGCGCTGAGGGAGAGCCGCACTGTCGGAGGGTCAGCGCTGAGGGAGAGCCGCACTGTCTGTGGGTCAGTGCTGAGTGAGAGCCGCACTGTCGGAGGGTCAGCGCTGAGGGAGAGCCGCACTGTCGGAGGGTCAGTGCTGAGGGAGAGCCGGACTGTCGGAGGTCAGTATTGAGGGAGAGCTACACTGTCGGAGGGTCAGTACTGATGGAGCGCCGCACTGTCGGAGGGTCAGTGCTGAGGGAGCACCATGTGGGAGGGTCAGTACTGAGGGAGCGCCGCACTGTCAGAGGGTCAGTGTTGAGGGAGAGCCGCACTTTCGGAGGGTCCGTGCTGAGGGAGAGCCGCACTGTTGGAGGTTAGTATTGAGGGAGAGCTACACTCTCGGTGGGTCAGTACTGATGGAGCGCCGCACTGTCGGAGGGTCAGTGCTGAGGGAGCACCACGTGGGAGGGTCAGTGCTGAGGGAGCGCCGCACTGTCAGAGGGTCAGTATTGAGGGAGAGCCGCACTGTTGGAGGGTCAGTGCTGAGGGAGAGCCGAACTGTCGGAGGTTATTATTGATGGAGAGCTACACTCTCGGTGGGTCAGTACTGATGGAGCGCCGCACTGTCGGAGGGTCAGTGTTGAGGGAGCAACACGTGGGAGGGTCAGTGCTGAGGGAGCGCCGCACTGTCAGAAGTTCAGTATTGAGGGAGAGCCGCACTTTCGGAGGGTCAGTGCGGAGAGAGAGCCGCACTGTCGGAGGGTCATTTCTGAGGGAGCGCTGCACTGTCGGAGTGTCAGTGGTGAGGGAGAGCCGCACTGTCGGAGGGTCAGTGCTGAGGAAGCGCCGCACTGTCGGAGGGTCAGTGCTGACGGAGAGCCGCATTGTCGGAGGGTCAGTACTGAGGGAGAGCCGCACTGTCGGAGGGTCAGTGCTGAGGGAGAGCCGCACTGTCAGAGGGTCAGTACTGAGGGAGAGCCGCACTGTCGGAGGTTCAGTGCTGAGGGAGAACCGCACTGTCGGCGGGTCAGTGCTGATGGAGAGCTGCACTGTCGGAGGGTCATTACTGAGGGAGCGCTGCACTATCAGAGGGTCACTGCTGAGGGAGAGCCGCACTGTCGGAGGGTCAGTGCTGTGGGAGCGCCACACTGTCGGAGGGTCAGCGCTGACGGAGAGCCGCACTGTCGGAGGGTCCGTGCTGAGGGACAGCCGCATTGTCGGAGTGTCAGTGGTGAGGGAGAGCCGCACTGTCGGAGGGTCAGTGCTGAGGAAGCGCTGCACTGTCGGAGGGTCAGTGCTGACAGAGAGCTGCATTGTCGGAGGGTCAGTGCTGAGGGAGCACCACATGTGGGCGGGTCAGTGCTGAGGGAGAGACGCACTGTCAGAGGGTCAGTGCTGAGGGAGCACCACATGTGGGAGGGTCAGTGCTGAAGGAGAGCCGCACTGTCAGAGGGTCAGTGCTTAGGCAGAGCCACACTGTCTGAGGGTCAGTGCTGAGGGAGAGCCGCACTGTCGGAGGGTCAGTACTGAGGGAGAGCCGCAATGTGGAAGGGTCAGTGCTGAGGGAGAGCCGCACTGTCGGAAGGTCAGTGCTGAGGGAGAGCCGCAATGTGGAAGGGTCAGTGCTGAGGGAGAGCCGCACTGTCGGAAGGTCAGTGCTGAGTGAGAGCCGCACTGTCGGAAGGTCAGCGCTGAGGGAGAGCCGCACTGTCGGAGGGTCAGTGCTGAGGGAGAGCCGCACTGTCTGAGGGTCAGTGCTGACGGAGAGCTACACTGTCGGATGGTCAGTACTGAGGGAGAGCTGCACTCTCAGCGGGTCACTGCTGAGGGAGAGCCGCACTGTCGGAGAGTCAGTGCTGTGGGAGCGCCACACTGTCGGAGGGTCAGCGCTGACGGAGAGCCGCACTGTCGGAGGGTCCGTGCTGAGGGACAGCCGCATTGTCGGAGTGTCCGTGGTGAGGGAGAGCCGCACTGTCGGAGGGTCAGTGCTGAGGAAGCGCCGCACTGTCGGAGGGTCAGTGCTGACGGAGAGCTGCACTGTCAGAGGGTCAGTGCTGAGGGAGCACCACATGTGGGCGGGTCAGTGCTGAGGGAGAGCCGCACTGTCGGAGGGTCAGTGCTGAGGGAGCACCACATGTGGGAGGGTCAGTGCTGAGGGAGAGCCGCACTGTCAGAGGGTCAGTGCATAGGCAGAGCCACACTGTCTGAGGGTCAGTGCTGAGGGAGAGCCGCACTGTCGGAAGGTCAGTGCTGAGTGAGAGCCGCACTGTCGGAGGGTCAGCGCCTAGGGAGAGCCGCACTGTCGGAGGGTCAGTGCTGAGGGAGAGCCGCACTGTCGGAGGGTCAGTGCTGAGGGGGAGCCGCACTGTCGGAGGGGCAGTACTGAGGGAGAGCCGCACTGTCGGAAGGTCACTGCTGAGGGAGAGCTGCAATGTCGGAGGGTCAGTGCTGAGGGAGAGCCGCACTGTCGGAGGGTCAGTGCTGAGGGAGAGCCGCACTGTCGGTGGGTCAGTGCTGAGGGAGAGCCGCACTGTCGGTGGGTCAGTGCTGAGGAAGAGCCGCACTGTCTGTGGGTCAGTGCTGAGGGAGAGCCGCACTGTCGGAGGGTCAGCGCTGAGGGAGAGCCGCACTGTCGGAGGGTCAGCGCTGAGGGAGAGCCGCACTGTCTGTGGGTCAGTGCTGAGTCAGAGCCGCACTGTCGGAGGGTCAGCGCTGAGGGAGAGCCGCACTGTCGGAGGGTCAGTGCTGAGGGAGAGCCGGACTGTCGGAGGTCAGTATTGAGGGAGAGCTACACTGTCGGAGGGTCAGTACTGATGGAGCGCCGCACTGTCGGAGGGTCAGTGCTGAGGGAGCACCATGTGGGAGGGTCAGTACTGAGGGAGCGCCGCACTGTCAGAGGGTCAGTGTTGAGGGAGAGCCGCACTTTCGGAGGGTCCGTGCTGAGGGAGAGCCGCACTGTTGGAGGTTAGTATTGAGGGAGAGCTACACTCTCGGTGGGTCAGTACTGATGGAGCGCCGCACTGTCGGAGGGTCAGTGCTGAGGGAGCACCACGTGGGAGGGTCAGTGCTGAGGGAGCGCCGCACTGTCAGAGGGTCAGTATTGAGGGAGAGCCGCACTTTTGGAGGGTAGGTGCTGTCAGAGAGCCGCACTGTCGGAGGGTCATTACTGAGGGAGCGCTGCACTGTCGGAGTGTCAGTGGTGAGGGAGAGCTGCACTGTTGGAGGGTCAGCGCTGAGGAAGCGCCGCACTGTCGGAGGGTCAGTGCTGACGGAGATCCGCACTGTCGGAGGGTCAGTACTGAGGGAGAGCCGCACTGTCGGAAGGTCAGTGCTGAGGGAGAGCCGCACTGTCGGAGGGTCAGTACTGAGGGAGAGCCGCATTGTCGGAGTGTCAGTGCTGAGGGAGAGCCGCACTCTCGGAGCGTCAGTGCTGAGGGAGAGCCGCACTGTCGGAGGTCAGTATTGAGGGAGAGCCACACTGTCGGAGGGTCAGTACTGATGGAGCGCCGCACTGTCAGAGGGTCAGTGCTGAGGTAGCACCACGTGAGAGGGTCAGTGCTGAGGGAGCGCCGCACTGTCAGAGGGTCAGTGTTGAGGGAGAGCCGCACTGTCGGATGGTCAGTGTTGAGGGAGAGCCGCACTGTCGGAGGGTCAGTGCTGATGGAGAGCCGCACTGTCGGAGGTCAGGATTGAGGGAGAGCTGCACTGTCGGAGGGTCAGTGCTGAGGGAGCACCACATGTGTGCGGGTCAGTGCTGAGGGAGAGCCGCACTGTTGGAGGGTCAGTGCTTAGGGAGAGCCGCACTGTCTCAGCGTCAGTGCTGAGGGAGAGCCGCACTGTCAGAAGGTCAGTACTGAGGGAGAGCCGCACTGTGGTAGGGTCAGTGCTGAGGGAGAGCCGCACTGTCGGAAGGTCAGTGCTGAGGGAGAGCCGCACTGTCGTAGGGTCAGTGCTGAAGGACAGCCGCACTGTCGGAGGGTCAGTGCTGAGGGAGCACCACGTGGGAGGGTCAGTGCTGAGGGAGCACCACATGTGGGAGGGTCAGTGCTGAGGGAGCACCACATGTGGGAGGGCCAGTGCTGAGGGAGAGCCGCACTGTCGGAAGGTCAGTGCTCAGGGAGAGCCGCATTGTCGGAGGGTCAGTGCTGAGGGAGAGCCGCACTGTCGGAGGGTCCGTGCTGAGGGACAGCCGCATTGTCGGAGTGTCAGTGGTGAGGGAGAGCCGCACTGTCGGAGGGTCAGTGCTGAGGAAGCGCCGCACTGTCGGAGGGTCTGTGCTGACGGAGAGCTGCACTGTCGGAGGGTCAGTGCTGAGGGAGTACCACATGTGGGCGGGTCAGTGCTGAGGGAGAGCCGCACTGTCGGAGGGTCAGTGCTGAGGGAGCACCACATGTGGGAGGGTCAGTGCTGAGGGAGAGCCGCACTGTCAGAGGGTCAGTGCTGAGGCAGAGCCACACTGTCGGAGGGTCAGCGCTGAGGGAGAGCTGCACTGTCGGAGGGTCAGTGCTGAGGGAGAGCCGCACTGTCGGAGGGTCAGCGCTGAGGGAGAGCCGCACTGTCGGAGGGTCAGTGCTGAGGGAGAGCCGCACTGTCGGAGAGTCAGTGCTGAGGGAGCACCACATGTGGGCGGGTCAGTGCTGAGGGGGAGCCGCACTGTCGCAGGGGCAGTACTGAGGGAGAGCCGCACTGTCGGAGGGTCAGTGCTTAGGCAGAGCCACAATGTCTGACGGTCAGTGCTGAGGGAGAGCCACACTGTCTGACGGTCAGAGCTGAGGGAGAGCCGCACTGTCGGAAGGTCAGTACTGAAGGAGAGCCGCACTGTGGAAGGGTCAGTGCTGAGGGAGAGCCGCACTGTCGGAAGGTCAGTGCTGAGGGAGAGCCGCACTGTCGGAGGGTCAGTGCTGAGGGAGAGCCGCACTGTCGGAGGGTCAGTGCTGAGGGAGAGCCGCACTGTCGGAGGGTCAGTGCTGAGGGAGAGCCGCACTGTCGGTGGATCAGTGCTGAGGGAGAGCCGCACTGTCGGTGGGTCAGTGCTGAGGGAGAGCCGCACTGTCGGTGGGTCAGTGCTGAGGAAGAGCCGCACTGTCTGTGGGTCAGTGCTGAGGGAGAGCCGCACTGTCGGAGGGTCAGCGCTGAGGGAGAGCCGCACTTTCGGAGGGTCCGTGCTGAGGGAGAGCCGCACTGTCGGAGGTTAGTATTGAGGGAGAGCTACACTCTCGGTGGGTCAGTACTGATGGAGCGTCGCACTGTCGGAGGGTCAGTGCTGAGGGAGCACCACGTGGGAGGGTCAGTGCTGAGGGAGCGCCGCACTGTCAGAGGGTCAGTATTGAGGGAGAGCCGCACTTTTGGAGGGTCAGTGCTGTCAGAGAGCCGCACTGTCGGAGGGTTATTACTGAGGGAGCGCTGCACTGTCGGAGTGTCAGTGGTGAGGGAGAGCTGCACTGTCGGAGGGTCAACGCTGAGGAAGCGCCGCACTGTCGGAGGGTCAGTGCTGACGGGGATCCGCACTGTCGGAGGGTCAGTACTGAGGGAGAGCCGCACTGTCGGAAGGTCAGTGCTGAGGGAGAGCCGCACTGTCGGAGGGTCAGTACTGAGGGAGAGCCGCACTCTCGGAGGGTCAGTGCTGAGGGAGAGCCGCACTCTCGGAGGGTCAGTGCTGAGGGAGAGCCGCACTGTCGGAGGTCAGTATTGAGGGAGAGCCACACTGTCGGAGGGTCAGTACTGATGGAGCGCCGCACTGTCAGAGGGTCAGTGCTGAGGTAGCACCACGTGAGAGGGTCAGTGCTGAGGGAGTGCCGCACTGTCAGAGGGTCAGTGTTGAGGGAGAGCCGCACTGTCGGAGGGTCAGTGCTGAGGGAGAGCCGCACTGTCGGAGGTCAGGATTGAGAGAGAGCTGCACTGTCGGAGGGTCAGTGCTGAGGGAGCACCACATGTGTGCGGGTCAGTGCTGAGGGAGAGCCGCACTGTCGGAGGGTCAGTGCTTAGGGAGAGCCACACTGTCTCAGCGTCAGTGCTGAGGGAGAGCCGCACTGTCAGAAGGTCAGTACTGAGGGAGAGCCGCACTGTGGAAGGGTCAGTGCTGAGGGAGAGCCGCACTGTCGGAAGGTCAGTGCTGAGGGAGAGCCGCACTGTCGTAGGGTCAGTGCTGAAGGAGAGCCGCACTGTCGGAGGGTCAGTGCTGAGGGAGCACCACGTGGGAGGGTCAGTGCTGAGGGAGCACCACATGTGGGAGGGTCAGTGCTGAGGGAGCACCACATGTGGGAGGGCCAGTGCTGAGGGAGAGCCGCACTGTCGGAAGGTCAGTGCTGAGGGAGAGCCGCATTGTCGGAGGGTCAGTGCTGAGGGAGAGCCGCACTGTAGGAGGGTCCGTGCTGAGGGACAGCCGCATTGTCGGAGTGTCAGTGGTGAGGGAGAGCCGCACTGTCGGAGGGTCAGTGCTGAGGAAGCGGCGCACTGTCGGAGGGTCTGTGCTGACGGAGAGCTGCACTGTCGGAGGGTCAGTGCTGAGGGAGCACCACATGTGGGCGGGTCAGTGCTGAGGGAGAGCCGCACTGTCGGAGGGTCAGTGCTGAGGGTGCACCACATGTGGGAGGGTCAGTGCTGAGGGAGAGCCGCACTGTCAGAGGGTCAGTGCTGAGGCAGAGCCACACTGTCGGAGGGTCAGTGCTGAGGGAGAGCCGCATTGTCGGAAGGTCAGTGCTGAGTGAGAGCCGCACTGTCGGAGGGTCAGCGCTGAGGGAGAGCCGCACTGTCGGAGGGTCAGTGCTGAGGAAGAGCCGCACTGTCGGAGAGTCAGTGCTGAGGGAGCACCACATGTGGGCGGGTCAGTGCTGAGGGAGAGCCGCACTGTCGGAGGGTCAGTGCTGAGGGAGAGCCGCACAGTGGGAGGGTCAGTGCTGAGGGAGAGCCGCACTGTCGCAGGGGCAGTACTGAGTGAGAGCCGCACTGTCGGAAGGTCACTGCTGAGGGAGAGCTGCAATGTCGGGAAGGTCAGTGCTGAGGGAGAGCCGCACTGTCTGAGTGTCAGTACTTAGGCAGAGCCACACTGTCTGACGGTCAGAGCTGAGGGAGAGCCGCACTGTCGGAAGGTCAGTACTGAAGGAGAGCCGCACTGTGGAAGGGTCAGTGCTGAGGGAGAGCCGCACTGTCGGAAGGTCAGTGCTGAGGGAGAGCCGCACTGTCGGAAGGTCAGTGCTGAGGGAGAGCCGCGCTGTCGGAGGGTCAGTGCTGAGGGAGAGCCGCGCTGTCGGAGGGTCAGTGCTGAGGGAGAGCCGCACTGTCGGAGGGTCAGTGCTGAGGGAGAGCCGCACTGTCGGTGGGTCAGTGCTGAGGGAGAGCCGCACTGTCGGTGGGTCAGTGCTGAGGGAGAGCCGCACTGTCGGTGGGTCAGTGCTGAGGGAGAGCCGCACTGTCGGTGGGTCAGTGCTGAGGGAGAACCGCACTGTCGTAGGGTCAGTGCTGAAGGAGAGCCGCACTGTCGGAGGGTCAGTGCTGAGGGAGCACCACGTGGGAGGGTCAGTGCTGAGGGAGCACCACATGTGGGAGGGTCAGTGCTGAGGGAGCACCACATGTGGGAGGGCCAGTGCTGAGGGAGAGCCGCACTGTCGGAAGGTCAGTGCTGAGGGAGAGCCGCATTGTCGGAGGGTCAGTGCTGAGGGAGAGCCGCACTGTCGGAGGGTCCGTGCTGAGGGACAGCCGCATTGTCGGAGTGTCAGTGGTGAGGGAGAGCCGCACTGTCGGACGGTCAGTGCTGAGGAAGCGCCGCACTGTCGGAGGGTCTGTGCTGACGGAGAGCTGCACTGTCCGAGGGTCAGTGCTGAGGGAGCACCACATGTGGGCGGGTCAGTGCTGAGGGAGAGCCGCACTGTCGGAGGGTCAGTGCTGAGGGAGCACCACATGTGGGAGGGTCAGTGCTGAGGGAGAGCCGCACTGTCAGAGGGTCAGTGCTGAGGCAGAGCCACACTGTCGGAGGGTCAGCGCTGAGGGAGAGCTGCACTGTCGGAGGGTCAGTGCTGAGGGAGAGCCGCACTGTCGGAGGGTCAGCGCTGAGGGAGAGCCGCACTGTCGGAGGGTCAGTGCTGAGGGAGAGCCGCACTGTCGGAGAGTCAGTGCTGAGGGAGCACCACATGTGGGCGGGTCAGTGCTGAGGGGGAGCCGCACTGTCGCAGGGGCAGTACTGAGGGAGAGCCGCACTGTCGGAGGGTCAGTGCTTAGGCAGAGCCACAATGTCTGACTGTCAGTGCTGAGGGAGAGCCACACTGTCTGACGGTCAGAGCTGAGGGAGAGCCGCACTGTCGGAAGGTCAGTACTGAAGGAGAGCCGCACTGTGGAAGGGTCAGTGCTGAGGGAGAGCCGCACTGTCGGAAGGTCAGTGCTGAGGGAGAGCCGCACTGTCGGAGGGTCAGTGCTGACGGAGAGCCGCACTGTCGGAGGGTCAGTGCTGAGGGAGAGCCGCACTGTCGGAGGGTCAGTGCTGAGGGAGAGCCGCACTGTCGGTGGATCAGTGCTGAGGGAGAGCCGCACTGTCGGTGGGTCAGTGCTGAGGAAGAGCCGCACTGTCTGTGGGTCAGTGCTGAGGGAGAGCCGCACTGTCGGAGGGTCAGCGCTGAGGGAGAGCCGCACTGTCGGAGGGTCAGCGCTGAGGGAGAGCCGCACTGTCTGTGGGTCAGTGCTGAGTGAGAGCCGCACTGTCGGAGGGTCAGCGCTGAGGGAGAGCCGCACTGTCGGAGGGTCAGTGCTGAGGGAGAGCCGCACTGTCGGAGGTCAGTATTGAGGGAGAGCTACACTGTCGGAGGGTCAGTACTGATGGAGCGCCGCACTGTCGGAGGGTCAGTGCTGAGGGAGCACCAAGTGGGAGGGTCAGTACTGAGGGAGCGCCGCACTGTCAGAGGGTCAGTGTTGAGGGAGAGCCGCACTTTCGGAGGGTCCGTGCTGAGGGAGAGCCGCACTGTCGGAGGTTAGTATTGAGGGAGAGCTACACTCTCGGTGGGTCAGTACTGATGGAGCGCCGCACTGTCGGAGGGTCAGTGCTGAGGGAGCACCACGTGGGAGGGTCAGTGCTGAGGGAGCGCCGCACTGTCAGAGGGTCAGTATTGAGGGAGAGCCGCACTTTTGGAGGGTCAGTGCTGTCAGAGAGCCGCACTGTCGGAGGGTTATTACTGAGGGAGCGCTGCACTGTCGGAGTGTCAGTGGTGAGGGAGAGCTGCACTGTCGGAGGGTCAGCGCTGAGGAAGCGCCGCACTGTCGGAGGGTCAGTGCTGACGGGGATCCGCACCGTCGGAGGGTCAGTACTGAGGGAGAGCCGCACTGTCGGAAGGTCAGTGCTGAGGGAGAGCCGCACTGTCGGAGGGTCAGTACTGAGGGAGAGCCGCACTCTCGGAGGGTCAGTGCTGAGGGAGAGCCGCACTCTCGGAGGGTCAGTGCTGAGGGAGAGCCGCACTGTCGGAGGTCAGTATTGAGAGAGAGCCACACTGTCGGAGGGTCAGTACTGATGGAGCGCCGCACTGTCAGAGGGTCAGTGCTGAGGTAGCACCACGTGAGAGGGTCAGTGCTGAGGGAGCGCCGCACTGTCAGAGGGTCAGTGTTGAGGGAGAGCCGCACTGTCGGAGGGTCAGTGCTGAGGGAGAGCCGCACTGTCGGAGGTCAGGATTGAGGGAGAGCTGCACTGTCGGAGGGTCAGTGCTGAGGGAGCACCACATGTGTGCGGGTCAGTGCTGAGGGAGAGCCGCACTGTTGGAGGGTCAGTGCTTAGGGAGAGCCACACTGTCTCAGCGTCAGTGCTGAGGGAGAGCCGCACTGTCAGAAGGTCAGTACTGAGGGAGAGCCGCACTGTGGAAGGGTCAGTGCTGAGGGAGAGCCGCACTGTCGGAAGGTCAGTGCTGAGGGAGAGCCGCACTGTCGTAGGGTCAGTGCTGAAGGAGAGCCGCACTGTCGGAGGGTCAGTGCTGAGGGAGCACCACGTGGGAGGGTCAGTGCTGAGGGAGCACCACATGTGGGAGGGTCAGTGCTGAGGGAGCACCACATGTGGGAGGGCCAGTGCTGAGGGAGAGCCGCACTGTCGGAAGGTCAGTGCTGAGGGAGAGCCGCATTGTCGGAGGGTCAGTGCTGAGGGAGAGCCGCACTGTCGGAGGGTCCGTGCTGAGGGACAGCCTCATTGTCGGAGTGTCAGTGGTGAGGGAGAGCCGCACTGTCGGAGGGTCAGTGCTGAGGAAGCGCCGCACTGTCGGAGGGTCTGTGCTGACGGAGAGCTGCACTGTCGGAGGGTCAGTGCTGAGGGAGCACCACATGTGGGCGGGTCAGTGCTGAGGGAGAGCCGCACTGTCGGAGCGTCAGTGCTGAGGGAGCACCACATGTGGGAGGGTCAGTGCTGAGGGAGAGCCGCACTGTCAGAGGGTCAGTGCTGAGGCAGAGCCACACTGTCGGAGGGTCAGTGCTGAGGGCGAGCCGCAGTGTCGGAAGGTCAGTGCTGAGTGAGAGCCGCACTGTCGGAGGGTCAGCGCTGAGGGAGAGCTGCACTGTCGGAGGGTCAGTGCTGAGGGAGAGCCGCACTGTCGGAGAGTCAGTGCTGAGGGAGCACCACATGTGGGCGGGTCAGTGCTGAGGGAGAGCCGCACTGTCGGAGGGTCAGTGCTGAGGGAGAGCCGCACTGTGGGAGGGTCAGTGCTGAGGGAGAGCCGCACTGTCGCAGGGGCAGTACTGAGGGAGAGCCGCACTGTCGGAAGGTCACTGCTGAGGGAGAGCTGCAATGTCGGGAAGGTCAGTGCTGAGGGAGCACCACGTGGGAGGGTCAGTGCTGAGGGAGAGCCGCACTGTCTGAGTGTCAGTACTTAGGCAGAGCCACACTGTCTGATGGTCAGAGCTGAGGGAGAGCCGCACTGTCGGAAGGTCAGTACTGAAGGAGAGCCGCACTGTGGAAGGGTCAGTGCTGAGGGAGAGCCGCACTGTCGGAAGGTCAGTGCTGAGGGAGAGCCGCACTGTCGGAAGGTCAGTGCTGAGGGAGAGCCGCGCTGTCGGAGGGTCAGTGCTGAGGGAGAGCCGCACTGTCGGAGGGTCAGTGCTGAGGGAGAGCCGCACTGTCGGAGGGTCAGTGCTGAGGGAGAGCCGCACTGTCGGTGGGTCAGTGCTGAGGGAGAGCCGCACTGTCGGTGGGTCAGTGCTGAGGGAGAGCCGCACTGTCGGTGGGTCAGTGCTGAGGGAGAGCCGCACTGTCGGTGGGTCAGTGCTGAGGGAGAACCGCACTGTCGGCGGGTCAGTGCTGATGGAGAGCTGCACTGTCGGAGGGTCATTACTGAGGGAGCGCTGCACTATCAGAGGGTCACTGCTGAGGGAGAGCCGCACTGTCGGAGGGTCAGTGCTGTGGGAGCGCCACACTGTCGGAGGGTCAGCGCTGACGGAGAGCCGCACTGTCGGAGGGTCCGTGCTGAGGGACAGCCGCATTGTCGGAGTGTCCGTGGTGAGGGAGAGCCGCACTGTCGGAGGGTCAGTGCTGAGGAAGCACCGCACTGTCGGAGGGTCAGTGCTGACGGAGAGCTGGATTGTCGGAGGGTCAGTGCTGAGGGAGCACCACATGTGGGCGGGTCAGTGCTGAGGGAGAGAAGCACTGTCGGAGGGTCAGTGCTGAGGGAGCACCACATGTGGGAGGGTCAGTGCTGAAGGAGAGCCGCACTGTCAGAGGGTCAGTGCTTAGGCAGAGACACACTGTCTGAGGGTCAGTGCTGAGGGAGAGCCGCACTGTCGGAGGGTCAGTACTGAGGGAGAGCCGCAATGTGGAAGGGTCAGTGCTGAGGGAGTGCCGCACTGTCGGAAGGTCAGTGCTGAGGGAGAGCCGCAATGTGGAAGGGTCAGTGCTGAGGGAGAGCCGCACTGTCGGAAGGTCAGTGCTGAGTGAGAGCCGCACTGTCGGAGGGTCAGCGCTGAGGGAGAGCCGCACTGTCGGAGGGTCAGTGCTGAGGGAGAGCCGCACTGTCTGAGGGTCAGTGCTGACGGAGAGCTACACTGTCGGATGGTCAGTACTGAGGGAGAGCTGCACTCTCAGCGGGTCACTGCTGAGGGAGAGCCGCACTGTCGGAGAGTCAGTGCTGTGGGAGGGCCACACTGTCGGAGGGTCAGCGCTGACGGAGAGCCGCACTGTCGGAGGGTCCGTGCTGAGGGACAGCCGCATTGTCGGAGTGTCCGTGGTGAGGGAGAGCCGCACTGTCGGAGGGTCAGTGCTGAGGAAGCGCCGCACTGTCGGAGGGTCAGTGCTGACGGAGAGCTGCACTGTCGGATGGTCAGTGCTGCGGGAGCACCACATGTGGGCGGGTCAGTGCTGAGGGAGAGCCGCACTGTCGGAGGGTCAGTACTGAGGGAGCGCCGCACTGTCAGAGGGTCAGTGTTGAGGGAGAGCCGCACTTTCGGAGGGTCCGTGCTGAGGGAGAGCCGCACTGTCGGAGGTTAGTATTGAGGGAGAGCTACACTCTCGGTGGGTCAGTACTGATGGAGCGCCGCACTGTCGGAGGGTCAGTGCTGAGGGAGCACCACGTGGGAGGGTCAGTGCTGAGGGAGCGCCGCACTGTCAGAGGGTCAGTATTGAGGGAGAGCCGCACTTTTGGAGGGTAGGTGCTGTCAGAGAACCGCACTGTCGGAGGGTCATTACTGAGGGAGCGCTGCACTGTCGGAGTGTCAGTGGTGAGGGAGAGCTGCACTATCGGAGGGTCAGCGCTGAGGAAGCGCCGCACTGTCGGAGGGTCAGTGCTGACGGAGATCCGCACTGTCGGAGGGTCAGTACTGAGGGAGAGCCGCACTGTCGGAAGGTCAGTGCTGAGGGAGAGCCGCACTGTCGGAGGGTCAGTACTGAGGGAGAGCCGCACTGTCGGAGGGTCAGTGCTGAGGGAGAGCCGCACTCTCGGAGGGTCAGTGCTGAGGGAGAGCCGCACTGTCGGAGGTCAGTATTGAGGGAGAGCCACACTGTCGGAGGGTCAGTACTGATGGAGCGCCGCACTGTCAGAGGGTCAGTGCTGAGGTAGCACCACGTGAGAGGGTCAGTGCTGAGGGAGCGCCGCACTGTCAGAGGGTCAGTGTTGAGGGAGAGCCGCACTGTCGGAGGGTCAGTGTTGAGGGAGAGCCGCACTGTCGGAGGGTCAGTGCTGAGGGAGAGCCGCACTGTCGGAGGTCAGGATTGAGGGAGAGCTGCACTGTCGGAGGGTCAGTGCTGAGGGAGCACCACATGTGTGCGGGTCAGTGCTGACGGAGATCCGCACTGTTGGAGGGTCAGTGCTTAGGGAGAGCCGCACTGTCAGAAGGTCAGTACTGAGGGAGAGCCGCACTGTGGAAGGGTCAGTGCTGAGGGAGAGCCGCACTGTCGGAAGGTCAGTGCTGAGGGAGAGCCGCACTGTCGTAGGGTCAGTGCTGAAGGAGAGCCGCACTGTCGGAGGGTCAGTGCTGAGGGAGCACCACGTGGGAGGGTCAGTGCTGAGGGAGCACCACATGTGGGAGGGTCAGTGCTGAGGGAGAACCACATGTGGGAGGGCCAGTGCTGAGGGAGAGCCGCACTGTCGGAAGGTCAGTGCTGAGGGAGAGCCGCATTGTCGGAGGGTCAGTGCTGAGGGAGAGCCGCACTGTCGGAGGGTCCGTGCTGAGGGACAGCCGCATTGTCGGAGTGTCAGTGGTGAGGGAGAGCCGCACTGTCGGAGGGTCAGTGCTGAGGAAGCGCCGCACTGTCGGAGGGTCTGTGCTGACGGAGAGCTGCACTGTCGGAGGGTCAGTGCTGAGGGAGCACCACATGTGGGCGGGTCAGTGCTGAGGGAGAGCCGCACTGTCGGAGGGTTAGTGCTGAGGGAGCACCACATGTGGGAGGGTCAGTGCTGAGGGAGAGCCGCACTGTCAGAGGGTCAGTGCTGAGGCAGAGCCACACTGTTGGAGGGTCAGCGCTGAGGGAGAGCTGCACTGTCGGAGGGTCAGTGCTGAGGGAGAGCCGCACTGTCGGAGGGTCAGTGCTGAGGGAGCACCACATGTGGGCGGGTCAGTGCTGAGGGGGAGCCGCACTGTCGCAGGGGCAGTACTGAGGGAGAACCGCACTGTCGGAGGGTCAGTGCTTAGGCAGAGCCACAATGTCTGACGGTCAGTGCTGAGGGAGAGCCACACTGTCTGACGGTCAGAGCTGAGGGAGAGCCGCACTGTGGAAGGTCAGTGCTGAGGGAGAGCCGCACTGTCGGAAGGTCAGTGCTGAGAGAGAGCCGCACTGTCGGAGGGTCAGTGCTGAGGGAGAGCCGCACTGTCGGAGGGTCAGTGCTGAGGGAGAGCCGCACTGTCGGAGGGTCAGTGCTGAGGGAGAGCCGCACTGTCGGTGGATCAGTGCTGAGGGAGAGCTGCACTGTCGGTGGGTCAGTGCTGAGGGAGAGTCGCACTGTCGGTGGGTCAGTGCTGAGGAAGAGCCGCACTGTCTGTGGGTCAGTGCTGAGGGAGAGCCGCACTGTCGGAGGGTCAGCGCTGAGGGAGAGCCGCACTGTCGGAGGGTCAGCGCTGAGGGAGAGCCGCACTGTCTGTGGGTCAGTGCTGAGTGAGAGCTGCACTGTCGGAGGGTCAGCGCTGAGGGAGAGCCGCACTGTCGGAGGGTCAGTGCTGAGGGAGAGCCGCACTGTCGGAGGTCAGTATTGAGGGAGAGCTACACTGTCGGAGGGTCAGTACTGATGGAGCGCCGCACTGTCGGAGGGTCAGTGCTGAGGGAGCACCATGTGGGAGGGTCAGTACTGAGGGAGCGCCGCACTGTCAGAGGGTCAGTGTTGAGGGAGAGCCGCACTTTCGGAGGGTCCGTGCTGAGGGAGAGCCGCACTGTCGGAGGTTAGTATTGAGGGAGAGCTACACTCTCGGTGGGTCAGTACTGATG
Organism: Isurus oxyrinchus; assembly: GCA_026770705.1. NCBI lineage: Eukaryota > Metazoa > Chordata > Chondrichthyes > Lamniformes > Lamnidae > Isurus > Isurus oxyrinchus. The sequence continues at coordinate 44,791 of JANJGN010002142.1, forward strand.
GAGCGCCGCACTGTCGGAGGGTCAGTGCTGAGGGAGCACCACGTGGGAGGGTCAGTGCTGAGGGAGCGCTGCACTGTCAGAGGGTCAGTATTGAGGGAGAGCCGCACTTTTGGAGGGTCAGTGCTGTCAGAGAGCCGCACTGTCGGAGGGTTTTACTGAGGGAGCGCTGCACTGTCGGAGTGTCAGTGGTGAGGGAGAGCTGCACTGTCGGAGGGTCAGCGCTGAGGAAGCGCCGCACTGTCGGAGGGTCAGTGCTGACGGAAATCCGCACTGTCGGAGGGTCAGTACTGAGGGAGAGCCGCACTGTCGGAAGGTCAGTGCTGAGGGAGAGCCGCACTGTCGGAGGGTCAGTACTGAGGGAGAGCCGCACTCTCGGAGGGTCAGTGCTGAGGGAGAGCCGCACTCTCGGAGGGTCAGTGCTGAGGGAGAGCCGCACTGTCGGAGGTCAGTATTGAGGGAGAGCCACACTGTCGGAGGGTCAGTACTGATGGAGCGCCGCACTGTCAGAGGGTCAGTGCTGAGGTAGCACCTCGTGAGAGGGTCAGTGCTGAGGGAGCGCCGCACTGTCAGAGGGTCAGTGTTGAGGGAGAGCCGCACTGGTCGGAGTGTCAGTGCTGAGGGAGAGCCGCACTGTCGGAGGTCAGGATTGAGGGAGAGCTGCACTGTCGGAGGGTCAGTGCTGAGGGAGCACCACATGTGTGCGGGTCAGTGCTGAGGGAGAGCCGCACTGTTGGAGGGTAAGTGCTTAGGAGAGCCACACTGTCTCAGCGTCAGTGCTGAGGGAGAGCCGCACTGTCAGAAGGTCAGTACTGAGGGAGAGCCGCACTGTGGAAGGGTCAGTGCTGAGGGAGAGCCGCACTGTCGGAAGGTCAGTGCTGAGGGAGAGCCGCACTGTCGTAGGGTCAGTGCTGAAGGAGAGCCGCACTGTCGGAGGGTCCGTGCTGAGGGACAGCCGCATTGTCGGAGGGTCAGTGCTGAGGGAGCACCACATGTGGGCGGGTCAGTGCTGAGGGAGAGACGCACTGTCGGAGTGTCAGTGCTGAGGGAGCACCACATGTGGGAGGGTCGTGCTGAAGGAGAGCCGCACTGTCAGAGGGTCAGTGCTTAGGCAGAGCCACAATGTCTGACGGTCAGTGCTGAGGGAGAGCCACACTGTCTGACGGTCAGAGCTGAGGGAGAGCCGCACTGTGGAAGGTCAGTGCTGAGGGAGAGCCGCACTGTCGGAAGGTCAGTGCTGAGAGAGAGCCGCACTGTCGGAGGGTCAGTGCTGAGGGAGAGCCGCACTGTCGGAGGGTCAGTGCTGAGGGAGAGCCGCACTGTCGGAGGGTCAGTGCTGAGGGAGAGCCGCACTGTCGGTGGATCAGTGCTGAGGGAGAGCTGCACTGTCGGTGGGTCAGTGCTGAGGGAGAGTCGCACTGTCGGTGGGTCAGTGCTGAGGAAGAGCCGCACTGTCTGTGGGTCAGTGCTGAGGGAGAGCCGCACTGTCGGAGGGTCAGCGCTGAGGGAGAGCCGCACTGTCGGAGGGTCAGCGCTGAGGGAGAGCCGCACTGTCTGTGGGTCAGTGCTGAGTGAGAGCTGCACTGTCGGAGGGTCAGCGCTGAGGGAGAGCCGCACTGTCGGAGGGTCAGTGCTGAGGGAGAGCCGCACTGTCGGAGGTCAGTATTGAGGGAGAGCTACACTGTCGGAGGGTCAGTACTGATGGAGCGCCGCACTGTCGGAGGGTCAGTGCTGAGGGAGCACCATGTGGGAGGGTCAGTACTGAGGGAGCGCCGCACTGTCAGAGGGTCAGTGTTGAGGGAGAGCCGCACTTTCGGAGGGTCCGTGCTGAGGGAGAGCCGCACTGTCGGAGGTTAGTATTGAGGGAGAGCTACCACTCTCGGTGGGTCAGTACTGATGGAGCGCCCGCACTGTCGGAGGGTCAGTGCTGAGGGAGCACCACGTGGGAGGGTCAGTGCTGAGGGAGCGCTGCACTGTCAGAGGGTCAGTATTGAGGGAGAGCCGCACTTTTGGAGGGTCAGTGCTGTCAGAGAGCCGCACTGTCGGAGGGTTTTAACTGAGGGAGCGCTGCACTGTCGGAGTGTCAGTGGTGAGGGAGAGCTGCACTGTCGGAGGGTCAGCGCTGAGGAAGCGCCGCACTGTCGGAGGGTCAGTGCTGACGGAAATCCGCACTGTCGGAGGGTCAGTACTGAGGGAGAGCCGCACTGTCGGAAGGTCAGTGCTGAGGGAGAGCCGCACTGTCGGAGGGTCAGTACTGAGGGAGAGCCGCACTCTCGGAGGGTCAGTGCTGAGGGAGAGCCGCACTCTCGGAGGGTCAGTGCTGAGGGAGAGCCGCACTGTCGGAGGTCAGTATTGAGGGAGAGCCACACTGTCGGAGGGTCAGTACTGATGGAGCGCCGCACTGTCAGAGGGTCAGTGCTGAGGTAGCACCTCGTGAGAGGGTCAGTGCTGAGGGAGCGCCGCACTGTCAGAGGGTCAGTGTTGAGGGAGAGCCGCACTGTCGGGAGTGTCAGTGCTGAGGGAGAGCCGCACTGTCGGAGGTCAGGATTGAGGGAGAGCTGCACTGTCGGAGGGTCAGTGCTGAGGGAGCACCACATGTGTGCGGGTCAGTGCTGAGGGAGAGCCGCACTGTTGGAGGGTAAGTGCTTAGGGAGAGCCACACTGTCTCAGCGTCAGTGCTGAGGGAGAGCCGCACTGTCAGAAGGTCAGTACTGAGGGAGAGCCGCACTGTGGAAGGGTCAGTGCTGAGGGAGAGCCGCACTGTCGGAAGGTCAGTGCTGAGGGAGAGCCGCACTGTCGTAGGGTCAGTGCTGAAGGAGAGCCGCACTGTCGGAGGGTCCGTGCTGAGGGACAGCCGCATTGTCGGAGGGTCAGTGCTGAGGGAGCACCACATGTGGGCGGGTCAGTGCTGAGGAGAGACGCACTGTCGGAGGGTCAGTGCTGAGGGAGCACCACATGTGGGAGGGTCAGTGCTGAAGGAGAGCCGCACTGTCAGAGGGTCAGTGCTTAGGCAGAGCCTCACTGTCTGAGGGTCAGTGCTGAGGGAGAGCCGCACTGTCGGAGGGTCAGTACTGAGGGAGAGCCGCACTGTCGGAAGGTCAGTGCTGAGTGAGAGCCGCACTGTCGGAGGGTCAGCGCTGAGGGAGAGCCGCACTGTCGGAGGGTCAGTGCTGAGGGAGAGCCGCACTGTCTGAGGGTCAGTGCTGACGGAGAGCTACACTGTCGGATGGTCAGTACTGAGGTAGAGCTGCACACTCAGCGGGTCACTGCTGAGGAGAGCCGCACTGTCGGAGAGTCAGTGCTGTGGGAGCGCCACACTGTCGGAGGGTCCAGCGCTGACGGAGAGCCGCACTGTCGGAGGGTCCGTGCTGAGGGACAGCCGCATTGTCGGAGTGTCCGTGGTGAGGGAGAGCCGCACTGTCGGAGGGTCAGTGCTGAGGAAGCGCCGCACTGTCGGAGGGTCAGTGCTGACGGAGAGCTGCACTGTCGGATGGTCAGTGCTGAGGGAGCACCACATGTGGGCGGGTCAGTGCTGAGGGAGAGCCGCACTGTCAGAGGGTCAGTGCATAGGCAGAGCCACACTGTCTGAGGGTCAGTGCTGAGGGAGAGCCGCACTGTCGGAAGGTCAGTGCTGAGTGAGAACCGCACTGTCGGGAGGGTCAGCGCTGAGGGAGAGCCACACTGTCGGAGGGTCAGTGCTGAGTGAGAGCCGCACTGTCGGAGGGTCAGCGCTGAGGGAGAGCCGCCCTGTCGGAGGGTCAGTGCTGAGGGAGAGACGCACTGTCGGAGAGTCAGTGCTGAGGGAGTACCACATGTGGGCGGGTCAGTGCTGAGGGGGAGACGCACTATCGGAGGGTCAGTGCTGAGGGAGTACCACATGTGGGCGGGTCAGTGCTGAGGGAGAGCCGCACTGTCGGAGGGGCAGTACTGAGGGAGAGCCGCACTGTCGGAGGGTCAGTACTGAGGGAGAGCCGCACTGTCGGAAGGTCACTGCTGACAGAGAGCCGCACTGTCGGAGGGTCCGTGCTGAGGGAGAGCTACACTGTCGGAGTGTCAGTGTTGAGGGAGAGCCGCACTGTCGGAGGGTCAGTGCTGAGGGAGAGCCGCACTGTCGGAGAGTCAGTGCTGAGGAAGCGCCGCACTGTCGGAGGGTCAGTGCTGAGGGAGCACCACATGTGGGCGGGTCAGTGCTGAGGGAGAGCCGCACTGTCGGAGGGTCGGTACTGAGGGAGAGCCGCACTGTCGGAAGGTCAGTACTGAGGGAGAGCCGCACTGTGGAAGGGTCAGTGCTGAGGGAGAGCCGCTCTGTGGAAGGGTCAGTGCTGAGGAGAGCCGCACTGTCAGAAGGTCAGTGCTGAGGGAGAGCCGCACTGTCGGAGGGTCAGTGCTGAGGGAGAGCCGCACTGTCAGAGGGTCAGTGCTGAGGGAGAGCCGCCTGTCAGAGGGTCAGTGCTGAGGGAGAGCCGCACTGTCAGAGGGTCAGTGCTGAGGGAGAGCCGCACTGTCAGAGGGTCAGTGCTCAGGGAGAGCCGCACTGTCGGTCTGTCAGTGCTTAGGGAGAGCCGCACTGTCGGTGGGTCAGTGCTGAGGGAGAACCGCACTGTCGGTGGGTCAGTGCTGAGTGAGAGCCGCACTGTCAGTGGGTCAGTGCTGAGTGAGAGCCGCACTGTCGGTGGGTCAGTGCTGAGTGAGAGCCGCACTGTTGGAGGGTCAGCGCTGAGGGAGAGCCGCACTGTCGGAGGGTCAGCGCTGAGGGAGAGCCGCACTGTCGGGTGGGTCAGCGCTGAGTGAGAGCCGCACTGTCGGAGGGTCTGCGCTGAGGGAGAGCCGCACTGTCGGACGGTCAGTGCTGAGGGAGAGCAGCACTGTCGGAGGGTCAGTGCTGGAGTGAGAGCCGCGCTGTCGGAGGGTCAGTGCTGAGGAAGCGACGCACTGTCGGAGGGTCAGTGCTGAGGGAGCACCACATGTGGGCGGGTCAGTGCTGAGGGAGAGCCGCACTGTCGGAGGGTCAGTACTGAGGGAGAGCCGCGCTGTCGGAGGGTCAGTATTGAGGGAGCACCACGTGGGCGGGTCAGTGCTGAGGGAGAGCCGCACTGTCGGAGGGTCGGTACTGAGGGAGAGCCGCACTGTGGGAGGTTCAGTGCTGAGGGAGAGCCCCACTGTCGGAAGGTCAGTGCTGAGGGAGCACCACATGTGGGAGGGTCAGTGCTGAGGGAGAGCCGCACTGTCAGAGGGTCAGTGCTTAGGCAGAGCCACACTGTCTGACGGTCAGTGCTGAGGGAGAGCAGCACTGTCGGAAGGTCAGTACTGAGGGAGGGATGCACTGTGGAAGGGTCAGTGCTGAGTTACAGCCGCACTGTCGGAAGGTCAGTGCTGAGGGAGAGCCGCACTGTCGGAGGTTCAGTGCTGAGGGAGAGCCGCACTGTCAGAGGGTCAGTGCTGTGGGAGAGCCGTACTGTCGGAGGGTCAGTGCTGAATGAGCACTGCACTGTCGGAGGGTCAGTGCTGAGGGAGAGCCGCACTGTTGGAGGGTCAGTGTTGAGTGAGAGCCGCAATGTGGAAGGGTCAGTGCTGAGGGAGAGCCGCACTGTCGGAAGGTCAGTGCTGAGTGAGAGCCGCACTGTCGGAGGGTTAGCGCTGAGGGAGAGCCGCACTGTCGGAGGGTCAGTGCTGAGGGAGAGCCGCACTGTCTGAGGGTCAGTGCTGACGGAGAGCTACACTGTCGGATGGTCAGTACTGAGGGAGAGCTGCACTCTCAGCGGGTCACTGCTGAGGGAGAGCCGCACAGTCGGAGAGTCAGTGCTGTGGGAGCGCCACACTGTCGGAGGGTCAGCGCTGACGGAGAGCCGCACTGTCGGAGGGTCCGTGCTGAGGGACAGCCGCATTGTCGGAGTGTCCGTGGTGAGGGAGAGCCGCACTGTCGGAGGGTCAGTGCTGAGGAAGCGCCGCACTGTCGGAGGGTCAGTGCTGACGGAGAGCTGCACTGTCGGATGGTCAGAGCTGCGGGAGCACCACATGTGGGCGGGTCAGTGCTGAGGGAGAGGCGCACTGTCGGAGGGTCAGTGCTGAGGGAGAGCCGCACTGTCGGAGGTTCAGTACTGAGGGAGCGCCGCACTGTCAGAGGGTCAGTGTTGAGGGAGAGCCGCACTTTCGGAGGGTCCGTGCTGAGGGAGAGCCGCACTGTCGGAGGTTAGTATTGAGGGAGAGCTACACTCTCGGTGGGTCAGTACTGATGGAGCGCCGCACTGTCGGAGGGTCAGTGCTGAGGGAGCACCACGTGGGAGGGTCAGTGCTGAGGGAGCGCCGCACTGTCAGAGGGTCAGTATTGAGGGAGAGCCGCACTTTTGGAGGGTAGGTGCTGTCAGAGAACCGCACTGTCGGAGGGTCATTACTGAGGGAGCGCTGCACTGTCGGAGTGTCAGTGGTGAGGGAGAGCTGCACTGTCGGAGGGTCAGCGCTGAGGAAGCGCCGCACTTTCGGAGGGTCAGTGCTGACGGAGATCCGCACTGTCGGAGGGTCAGTACTGAGGGAGAGCCGCACTGTCGGAAGGTCAGTGCTGAGGGAGAGCCGCACTGTCGGAGGGTCAGTGCTGAATGAGCACTGCACTGTCGGAGGGTCAGTGCTGAGGGAGAGCCGCACTGTTGGAGGGTCAGTGTTGAGTGAGAGCCGCAATGTGGAAGGGTCAGTGCTGAGGGAGAGCCGCACTGTCGGAAGGTCAGTGCTGAATGAGAGCCGCACTGTCGGAGGGTCAGCGCTGAGGGAGAGCCGCACTGTCGGAGGGTCAGTGCTGAGGGAGAGCCGCACTGTCTGAGGGTCAGTGCTGACGGAGAGCTACACTGTCGGATGGTCAGTACTGAGGGAGAGCTGTACTCTCAGCGGGTCACTGCTGAGGGAGAGCCGCACTGTCGGAGAGTCAGTGCTGTGGGAGCGCCACACTGTCGGAGGGTCAGCGCTGACGGAGAGCCGCACTGTCGGAGGGTCCGTGCTGAGGGACAGCCGCATTGTCGGAGTGTCCGTGGTGAGGGAGAGCCGCACTGTCGGAGGGTCAGTGCTGAGGAAGCGCCGCACTGTCAGAGGGTCAGTGCTGACGGAGAGCTGCACTGTCGGATGGTCAGTGCTGCGGGAGCACCACATGTGGGCGGGTCAGTGCTGAGGGAGAGGCGCACTGTCGGAGGGTCAGTGCTGAGGGAGAGCCGCACTGTCGGAGGTTCAGTACTGAGGGAGCGCCGCACTGTCAGAGGGTCAGTGTTGAGGGAGAGCCGCACTTTCGGAGGGTCCGTGCTGAGGGAGAGCCGCACTGTCGGAGGTTAGTATTGAGGGAGAGCTACACTCTCGGTGGGTCAGTACTGATGGAGCGCCGCACTGTCGGAGGGTCAGTGCTGAGGGAGCACCACGTGGGAGGGTCAGTGCTGAGGGAGCGCCGCACTGTCAGAGGGTCAGTATTGAGGGAGAGCCGCACTTTTGGAGGGTCAGTGCTGACGGAGATCCGCACTGTCGGAGGGTCAGTACTGAGGGAGAGCCGCACTGTCGGAAGGTCAGTGCTGAGGGAGAGCCGCACTGTCGGAGGGTCAGTACTGAGGGAGAGCCGCACTGTCGGAGGGTCAGTGCTGAGGGAGAGCCGCACTCTCGGAGGGTCAGTGCTGAGGGAGAGCCGCACTGTCGGAGGTCAGTATTGAGGGAGAGCCACACTGTCGGAGTGTCAGTACTGATGGAGCGCCGCACTGTCAGAGGGTCAGTGCTGAGGTAGCACCACGTGAGAGGGTCAGTGCTGAGGGAGCGCCGCACTGTCAGAGGGTCAGTGTTGAGGGAGAGCCGCACTGTCGGAGGGTCAGTGTTGAGGGAGAGCCGCACTGTCGGGAGGGTCAGTGCTGAGGGAGAGCCGCACTGTCGGAGGTCAGGATTGAGGGAGAGCTGCACTGTCGGAGGGTCAGTGCTGAGGGAGCACCACATGTGTGCGGGTCAGTGCTGAGGGAGAGCCGCACTGTTGGAGGGTCAGTGCTTAGGGAGAGCCGCACTGTCAGAAGGTCAGTACTGAGGGAGAGCCGCACTGTGGAAGGGTCAGTGCTGAGGGAGAGCCGCACTGTCGGAAGGTCAGTGCTGAGGGAGAGCCGCACTGTCGTAGGGTCAGTGCTGAAGGAGAGCCGCACTGTCGGAGGGTCCGTGCTGAGGGAGCACCACGTGTGAGGGTCAGTGCTGAGGGAGCACCACATGTGGGAGGGTCAGTGCTGAGGGAGCACCACATGTGGGAGGGCCAGTGCTGAGGGAGAGCCGCACTGTCGGAAGGTCAGTGCTGAGGGAGAGCCGCATTGTCGGAGGGTCAGTGCTGAGGGAGAGCCGCACTGTCGGAGGGTCCGTGCTGAGGGACAGCCGCATTGTCGGAGTGTCAGTGGTGAGGGAGAGCCGCACTGTCGGAGGGTCAGTGCTGAGGAAGCGCCGCACTGTCGGAGGGTCTGTGCTGACGGAGAGCTGCACTGTCGGAGGGTCAGTGCTGAGGGAGCACCACATGTGGGCGGGTCAGTGCTGAGGGAGAGCCGCACTGTTGGAGGGTCAGTGCTGAGGGAGCACCACATGTGGGAGGGTCAGTGCTGAGGGAGAGCCGCACTGTCAGAGGGTCAGTGCTGAGGCAGAGCCACACTGTTGGAGGGTCAGCGCTGAGGGAGAGCTGCACTGTCGGAGGGTCAGTGCTGAGGGAGAGCCGCACTGTCGGAGGGTCAGCGCTGAGGGAGAGCCGCACTGTCGGAGGGTCAGTGCTGAGGGAGAGCCGCACTGTCGGAGAGTCAGTGCTGAGGGAGCACCACATGTGGGCGGGTCAGTGCTGAGGGGGAGCCGCACTGTCGCAGGGGCAGTACTGAGGGAGAGCCGCACTGTCGGAGGGTCAGTGCTTAGGCAGAGCCACAATGTCTGACGGTCAGTGCTGAGGGAGAGCCACACTGTCTGACGGTCAGAGCTGAGGGAGAGCCGCACTGTGGAAGGTCAGTGCTGAGGGAGAGCCGCACTGTCGGAAGGTCAGTGCTGAGGGAGAGCCGCACTGTCGGAGGGTCAGTGCTGAGGGAGAGCCGCACTGTCGGAGGGTCAGTGCTGAGGGAGAGCCGCACTGTCGGAGGGTCAGTGCTGAGGGAGAGCCGCACTGTCGGTGGGTCAGTGCTGAGGGAGAGCCGCACTGTCGGTGGATCAGTGCTGAGGGAGAGCTGCACTGTCGGTGGGTCAGTGCTGAGGGAGAGCCGCACTGTCGGTGGGTCAGTGCTGAGGAAGAGCCGCACTGTCTGTGGGTCAGTGCTGAGGGAGAGCCGCACTGTCGGAGGGTCAGCGCTGAGGGAGAACCGCACTGTCGGAGGGTCAGCGCTGAGGGAGAGCCGCACTGTCTGTGGGTCAGTGCTGAGTGAGAGCCGCACTGTCTGAGGGTCAGCGCTGACGGAGAGCCGCACTGTCGGAGGGTCAGTGCTGAGGGAGAGCCGGACTGTCGGAGGTCAGTATTGAGGGAGAGCTACACTGTCGGAGGGTCAGTACTGATGGAGCGCCGCACTGTAGGAGGGTCAGTGCTGAGGGAGCACCATGTGGGAGGGTCAGTACTGAGGGAGCGCCGCACTGTCAGAGGGTCAGTGTTGAGGGAGAGCCGCACTTTCGGAGGGTCCGTGCTGAGGGAGAGCCGCACTGTCGGAGGTTAGTATTGAGGGAGAGCTACACTCGGTGGGTCAGTACTGATGGAGCGCCGCACTGTCGGAGGGTCAGTGCTGAGGGAGCACCACGTGGGAGGGTCAGTGCTGAGGGAGCGCCGCACTGTCAGAGGGTCAGTATTGAGGGAGAGCCGCACTTTTGGAGGGTCAGTGCTGTCAGAGAGCCGCACTGTCGGAGGGTTATTACTGAGGGAGCGCTGCACTGTCGGAGTGTCAGTGGTGAGGGAGAGCTGCACTGTCGGAGGGTCAGCGCTGAGGAAGCGCCGCACTGTCGGAGGGTCAGTGCTGACGGAGATCCGCACTGTCGGAGGGTCAGTACTGAGGGAGAGCCGCACTGTCGGAAGGTCAGTGCTGCGGGAGCGCCACACTGTCGGAGGGTCAGTACTGAGGGAGAGCCGCACTCTCGGAGGGTCAGTGCTGAGGGAGAGCCGCACTCTCGGAGGGTCAGTGCTGAGGGAGAGCCGCACTCTCGGAGGGTCAGTGCTGAGGAAGCGCCGCACTGTCGGAGGGTCAGTGCTGACGGAGAGCTGCACTGTCGGATGGTCAGTGCTGAGGGAGCACCACATGTGGGCGGGTCAGTGCTGAGGGAGAGCCGCACTGTCGGAGGGTCAGTGCTGAGGGAGCACCACATGTGGGAGGGTCAGTGCTGAGGGAGAGCCGCACTGCCAGAGGGTCAGTGCATAGGCAGAGCCACACTGTCTGAGGGTCAGTGCTGAGGGAGAGCCGCACTGTCGGAAGGTCAGTGCTGAGTGAGAACCGCACTGTCGGAGGGTCAGCGCTGAGGGAGCGCCACACTGTCGGAGGGTCAGTGCTGAGTGAGAGCCGCACTGTCGGAGGGTCAGCGCTGAGGGAGAGCCGCCCTGTCGGAGGTCAGTGCTGAGGGAGAGACGCACTGTCGGAGAGTCAGTGCTGAGGGAGTACCACATGTGGGCGGGTCAGTGCTGAGGGGGAGCCGCACTATCGGAGGGTCAGTGCTGAAGGAGTACCACATGTGGGCGGGTCAGTGCTGAGGGAGAGCCGCACTGTCGGAGGGGCAGTACTGAGGGAGAGCCGCACGGTCGGAGGGTCAGTACTGAGGGAGAGCCGCACTGTCGGAAGGTCACTGCTGACGGAGAGCCGCACTGTCGGAGTGTCCGTGGTGAGGGAGAGCCGCACTGTCGGAGGGTCAGTGCTGAGGAAGCGCCGCACTGTCGGAGGGTCAGTGCTGACGGAGAGCTGCACTGTCGGATGGTCAGTGCTGCGGGAGCACCACATGTGGGCGGGTCAGTGCTGAGGGAGAGCCGCACTGTCGGAGGGGCAGTACTGAGGGAGAGCCGCACGGTCGGAGGGTCAGTACTGAGGGAGAGCCGCACTGTCGGAAGGTCACTGCTGACGGAGAGCCGCACTGTCGGAGTGTCCGTGGTGAGGGAGAGCCGCACTGTCGGAGGGTCAGTGCTGAGGAAGCGCCGCACTGTCGGAGGGTCAGTGCTGACGGAGAGCTGCACTGTCGGATGGTCAGTGCTGCGGGAGCACCACATGTGGGCGGGTCAGTGCTGAGGGAGAGCCGCACAGTCGGAGGTTCAGTACTGAGGGAGCGCCGCACTGTCAGAGGGTCAGGGTTGAGGGAGAGCCGCACTTTCGGAGGGTCCGTGCTGAGGGAGAGCCGCACTGTCGGAGGTTAGTATTGAGGGAGAGCTACACTCTCGGTGGGTCAGTACTGATGGAGCGCCGCACTGTCGGAGGGTCAGTGCTGAGGGAGCACCACGTGGGAGGGTCAGTGCTGAGGGAGCGCCGCACTGTCAGAGGGTCAGTATTGAGGGAGAGCCGCACTTTTGGAGGGTAGGTGCTGTCAGAGAACCGCACTGTCGGAGGGTCATTACTGAGGGAGCGCTGCACTGTCGGAGTGTCAGTGGTGAGGGAGAGCTGCACTGTCGGAGGGTCAGCACTGAGGAAGCGCCGCACTGTCGGAGGGTCAGTGCTGACGGAGATCCGCACTGTCGGAGGGTCAGTACTGAGGGAGAGCCGCACTGTCGGAAGGTCAGTGCTGAGGGAGAGCCGCACTGTCGGAGGGTCAGTACTGAGGGAGAGCCGCACTGTCGGAGGGTCAGTGCTGAGGGAGAGCCGCACTCTCGGAGGGTCAGTGCTGAGGGAGAGCCGCACTGTCGGAGGTCAGTATTGAGGGAGAGCCACACTGTCGGAGGGTCAGTACTGATGGAGCGCCGCACTGTCAGAGGGTCAGTGCTGAGGTAGCACCACGTGAGAGGGTCAGTGCTGAGGGAGCGCCGCACTGTCAGAGGGTCAGTGTTGAGGGAGAGCCGCACTGTCGGAGGGTCAGTGTTGAGGGAGAGCCGCACTGTCGGAGGGTCAGTGCTGAGGGAGAGCCGCACTGTCGGAGGTCAGGATTGAGGGAGAGCTGCACTGTCGGAGGGTCAGTGCTGAGGGAGCACCACATGTGTGCGGGTCAGTGCTGAGGGAGAGCCGCACTGTTGGAGGGTCAGTGCTTAGGGAGAGCCGCACTGTCAGAAGGTCAGTACTGAGGGAGAGCCGCACTGTGGAAGGGTCAGTGCTGAGGGAGAGCCGCACTGTCGGAAGGTCAGTGCTGAGGGAGAGCCGCACTGTCGTAGGGTCAGTGCTGAAGGAGAGCCGCACTGTCGGAGGGTCAGTGCTGAGGGAGCACCACGTGGGAGGGTCAGTGCTGAGGGAGCACCACATGTGGGAGGGTCAGTGCTGAGGGAGCACCACATGTGGGAGGGCCAGTGCTGAGGGAGAGCCGCACTGTCGGAAGGTCAGTGCTGAGGGAGAGCCGCATTGTCGGAGGGTCAGTGCTGAGGGAGAGCCGCACTGTCGGAGGGTCCGTGCTGAGGGACAGCCGCATTGTCGGAGTGTCAGTGGTGAGGGAGAGCCGCACTGTCGGAGGGTCAGTGCTGAGGAAGCGCCGCACTGTCGGAGGGTCTGTGCTGACGGAGAGCTGCACTGTCGGAGGGTCAGTGCTGAGGGAGCACCACATGTGGGTGGGTCAGTGCTGAGGGAGAGCCGCACTGTCGGAGGGTCAGTGCTGAGGGAGCACCACATGTGGGAGGGTCAGTGCTGAGGGAGAGCCGCACTGTCAGAGGGTCAGTGCTGAGGCAGAGCCACACTGTTGGAGGGTCAGCGCTGAGGGAGAGCTGCACTGTCGGAGGGTCAGTGCTGAGGGAGAGCCGCACTGTCGGAGGGTCAGCGCTGAGGGAGAGCCGCACTGTCGGAGGGTCAGTGCTGAGGGAGAGCCGCACTGTCGGAGAGTCAGTGCTGAGGGAGCACCACATGTGGGCGGGTCAGTGCTGAGGGGGTGCCGCACTGTCGCAGGGGCAGTACTGAGGGAGAGCCGCACTGTCGGAGGGTCAGTGCTTAGGCAGAGCCACAATGTCTGACGGTCAGTGCTGAGGGAGAGCCACACTGTCTGACGGTCAGAGCTGAGGGAGAGCCGCACTGTGGAAGGTCAGTGCTGAGGGAGAGCCGCACTGTCGGAGGGTCCGTGCTGATGGACAGCCGCATTGTCGGAGTGTCCGTGGTGAGGGAGAGCCGCACTATCGGAGGGTCAGTGCTGAGGAAGCGCCGCACTGTCGGAGGGTCAGTGCTGACGGAGAGCTGCACTGTCGGATGGTCAGTGCTGAGGGAGCACCACATGTGGGCGGGTCAGTGCTGAGGGAGAGCCGCACTGTCGGAGGGTCAGTGCTGAGGGAGCACCACATGTGGGAGGGTCAGTGCTGAGGGAGAGCCGCACTGTCAGAGGGTCAGTGCATAGGCAGAGCCACACTGTCTGAGGGTCAGTGCTGAGGGAGAGCCGCACTGTGGAAGGTCAGTGCTGAGGGAGAGCCGCACTGTCGGAAGGTCAGTGCTGAGGGAGAGCCGCACTGTCGGAAGGTCAGTGCTGAGGGAGAGCCGCACTGTCGGAGGGTCACTGCTGAGGAAGCGCCGCACTGTCGGAAGGTCAGTGCTGAGGGAGAGCCGCACTGTCGGAGGGTCAGTGCTGAGGGAGAGCCGCACTGTCGAAGGGTCAGTGCTGAGGGAGAGCCGCACTGTTGGAGGGTCAGTGCTGAGGGAGAGCCGCACTGTCGGTGGATCAGTGCTGAGGGAGAGCTGCACTGTCGGTGGGTCAGTGCTGAGGGAGAGTCGCACTGTCGGAGGGTCAGTGCTGAGGAAGAGCCGCACTGTCTGTGGGTCAGTGCTGAGGGAGAGCCGCACTGTCGGAGGGTCAGCGCTGAGGGAGAACCGCACTGTCGGAGGGTCAGCGCTGAGGGAGAGCCGCACTGTCTGTGGGTCAGTGCTGAGTGAGAGCCGCACTGTCGGAGGTCAGCGCTGAGGGAGAGCCGCACTGTCGGAGGGTCAGTGCTGAGGGAGAGCCGGACTGTCGGAGGTCAGTATTGAGGGAGAGCTACACTGTCGGAGGGTCAGTACTGATGGAGCGCCGCACTGTCGGATGGTCAGTGCTGAGGGAGCACCATGTGGGAGGGTCAGTACTGAGGGAGCGCCGCACTGTCAGAGGGTCAGTGTTGAGGGAGAGCCGCACTTTCGGAGGGTCCGTGCTGAGGGAGAGCCGCACTGTCGGAGGTTAGTATTGAGGGAGAGCTACACTCTCGGTGGGTCAGTACTGATGGAGCGCCGCACTGTCGGAGGGTCAGTGCTGAGGGAGCACCACGTGGGAGGGTCAGTGCTGAGGGAGCGCCGCACTGTCAGAGGGTCAGTATTGAGGGAGAGCCGCACTTTTGGAGGGTCAGTGCTGTCAGAGAGCCGCACTGTCGCAGGGTTATTACTGAGGGAGCGCTGCACTGTCGGAGTGTCAGTGGTGAGGGAGAGTTGCACTGTCGGAGGGTCAGCGCTGAGGAAGCGCCGCACTGTCGGAGGGTCAGTGCTGACGGAGATCCGCACTGTCGGAGGGTCAGTACTGAGGGAGAGCCGCACTGTCGGAAGGTCAGTGCTGAGGGAGAGCCGCACTGTCGGAGGGTCAGTACTGAGGGAGAGCCGCACTGTCGGAGGGTCAGTGCTGAGGGAGAGCCGCACTCTCGGAGGGTCAGTGCTGAGGGAGAGCCGCACTGTCGGAGGTCAGTATTGAGGGAGAGCCACACTGTCGGAGGGTCAGTACTGATGGAGCGCCGCACTGTCAGAGGGTCAGTGCTGAGGTTAGCACCACGTGAGAGGGTCAGTGCTGAGGGAGCGCCGCACTGTCAGAGGGTCAGTGTTGAGGGAGAGCCGCACTGTCGGAGGGTCAGTGCTGAGGGAGAGCCGCACTGTCGGAGGTCAGGATTGAGGGAGAGCTGCACTGTCGGAGGGTCAGTGCTGAGGGAGCCACATGTGTGCGGGTCAGTGCTGAGGGAGAGCCGCACTGTTGGAGGGTCAGTGCTTAGGGAGAGCCGCACTGTCAGAACGTCAGTACTGAGGGAGAGCCACACTGTCAGAACGTCAGTACTGAGGGAGAGCCGCACTGTTGGAAGGTCAGTGCTGAGGGAGAGCCGCACTGTCAGAACGTCAGTACTGAGGGAGAGCCGCACTGTCGGAGGGTCAGTGCTGAGGGAGAGCCGCACTGTCGGAGGGTCAGTGCTGAGGGAGAGCCGCACTGTCGGAAGGTCAGTGCTGAGGGAGAGCCGCACTGTCGTAGGGTCAGTGCTGAAGGAGAGCCGCACTGTCGGAGGGTCCGTACTGAGGGAGAGCCGCATTGTCGGAGTGTCAGTGCTGAGGGAGAGCCGCACTGTTGGTGGGTCAGTGCTGAGGAAGCACCGCACTGTCGGAGGGTCAGTGCTGACGGAGAGCTGCATTGTCGGAGGGTCAGTGCTGAGGGAGCACCACATGTGGGCGGGTCAGTGCTGAGGGAGAGACGCACTGTCGGAGGGTCAGTGCTGAGGGAGCACCACATGTGGGCGGGTCAGTGCTGAGGGAGAGCCGCACTGTCAGAGGGTCAGTGCTTAGGCAGAGCCACACTGTCTGAGGGTCAGTGCTGAGGGAGAGCCGCACTGTCGGAGGGTCAGTACTGAGGGAGAGCCGCACTGTCGGAGGGTCAGTGCTGAGGGAGAGCCGCACTGTCAGTGGGTCAGTGCTGAGGGAGAGCCACACTGTCTGAGGGTCAGTGCTGAGGGAGAGCCGCACTGTCGGAGGGTCAGTACTGAGGGAGAGCCGCACTGTCGGAAGGTCAGTGCTGAGTGAGAGCCGCACTGTCGGAGGGTCAGCGCTGAGGGAGAGCCGCACTGTCGGAGGGTCAGTGCTGAGGGAGAGCCGCACTGTCTGAGGGTCAGTGCTGACGGAGAGCTACACTGTCGGATGGTCAGTACTGAGGGAGAGCTGCACTCTCAGCGGGTCACTGCTGAGGGAGAGCCGCACTGTCGGAGAGTCAGTGCTGTGGGAGCGCCACACTGTCGGAGGGTCAGCGCTGACGGAGAGCCGCACTGTCGGAGGGTCCGTGCTGAGGGACAGCCGCATTGTCGGAGTGTCCGTGGTGAGGGAGAGCCGCACTGTCGGAGGGTCAGTGCTGACGGAGAGCTGCACTGTCGGATGGTCAGTGCTGCGGGAGCACCACATGTGGGCGGGTCAGTGCTGAGGGAGAGCCGCACTGTCGGAGGTTCAGTACTGAGGGAGCGCCGCACTGTCAGAGGGTCAGTGTTGAGGGAGAGCCGCACTTTCGGAGGGTCCGTGCTGAGGGAGAGCCGCACTGTCGGAGGTTAGTATTGAGGGAGAGCTACACTCTCGGTGGGTCAGTACTGATGGAGCGCCGCACTGTCGGAGGGTCAGTGCTGAGGGAGCACCACGTGGGAGGGTCAGTGCTGAGGGAGCGCCGCACTGTCAGAGGGTCAGTATTGAGGGAGAGCCGCACTTTTGGAGGGTAGGTGCTGTCAGAGAACCGCACTGTCGGAGGGTCATTACTGAGGGAGCGCTGCACTGTCGGAGTGTCAGTGGTGAGGGAGAGCTGCACTGTCGGAGGGTCAGCGCTGAGGAAGCGCTGCACTGTCGGAGGGTCAGTGCTGACGGAGATCCGCACTGTCGGAGGGTCAGTACTGAGGGAGAGCCGCACTGTCGGAAGGTCAGTGCTGAGGGAGAGCCGCACTGTCGGAGGGTCAGTACTGAGGGAGAGCCGCACTGTCGGAGGGTCAGTGCTGAGGGAGAGCCGCACTCTCGGAGGGTCAGTGCTGAGGGAGAGCCGCACTGTCGGAGGTCAGTATTGAGGGAGAGCCACACTGTCGGAGGGTCAGTACTGATGGAGCGCCGCACTGTCAGAGGGTCAGTGCTGAGGTAGCACCACGTGAGAGGGTCAGTGCTGAGGGAGCGCCGCACTGTCAGAGGGTCAGTGTTGAGGGAGAGCCGCACTGTCGGAGGGTCAGTGTTGAGGGAGAGCCGCACTGTCGGAGGGTCAGTGCTGAGGGAGAGCCGCACTGTCGGAGGTCAGGATTGAGGGAGAGCTGCACTGTCGGAGGGTCAGTGCTGAGGGAGCACCACATGTGTGCGGGTCAGTGCTGAGGGAGAGCCGCACTGTTGGAGGGTCAGTGCTTAGGGAGAGCCGCACTGTCAGAAGGTCAGTACTGAGGGAGAGCCGCACTGTGGAAGGGTCAGTGCTGAGGGAGAGCCGCACTGTCGGAAGGTCAGTGCTGAGGGAGAGCCGCACTGTCGTAGGGTCAGTGCTGAAGGAGAGCCGCACTGTCGGAGGGTCAGTGCTGAGGGAGCACCACGTGGGAGGGTCAGTGCTGAGGGAGCACCACATGTGGGAGGGTCAGTGCTGAGGGAGCACCACATGTGGGAGGGCCAGTGCTGAGGGAGAGCCGCACTGTCGGAAGGTCAGTGCTGAGGGAGAGCCGCATTGTCGGAGGGTCAGTGCTGAGGGAGAGCCGCACTGTCGGAGGGTCCGTGCTGAGGGACAGCCGCATTGTCGGAGTGTCATTGGTGAGGGAGAGCCGCACTGTCGGAGGGTCAGTGCTGAGGAAGCGCCGCACTGTCGGAGGGTCTGCGCTGACGGAGAGCTGCACTGTCGGAGGGTCAGTGCTGAGGGAGCACCACATGTGGGCGGGTCAGTGCTGAGGGAGAGCCGCACTGTCGGAGGGTCAGTGCTGAGGGAGCACCACATGTGGGAGGGTCAGTGCTGAGGGAGAGCCGCACTGTCAGAGGGTCAGTGCTGAGGCAGAACCACACTGTTGGAGGGTCAGCGCTGAGGGAGAGCTGCACTGTCGGAGGGTCAGTGCTGAGGGAGAGCCGCACTGTCGGAGGGTCAGCGCTGAGGGAGAGCCGCACTGTCGGAGGGTCAGTGCTCAGGGAGAGCCGCACTGTCGGAGAGTCAGTGCTGAGGGAGCACCACATGTGGGCGGGTCAGTGCTGAGGGGGAGCCGCACTGTCGCAGGGGCAGTACTGAGGGAGAGCCGCACTGTCGGAGGGTCAGTGCTTAGGCAGAGCCACAATGTCTGACGGTCAGTGCTGAGGGAGAGCCACACTGTCTGACGGTCAGAGCTGAGGGAGAGCCGCACTGTGGAAGGTCAGTGCTGAGGGAGAGCCGCACTGTCGGAAGGTCAGTGCTGAGGGAGAGCCGCACTGTCGGAGGGTCAGTGCTGAGGGAGAGCCGCACTGTCGGAGGGTCAGTGCTGAGGGAGAGCCGCACTGTCGGAGGGTCAGTGCTGAGGGAGAGCCGCACTGTCGGTGGATCAGTGCTGAGTGAGAGCCGCACTGTCTGAGGGTCAGCGCTGACGGAGAGCCGCACTGTCGGAGGGTCAGTGCTGAGGGAGAGCCGCACTGTCGGAGGTTAGTATTGAGGGAGAGCTACACTCTCGGTGGGTCAGTACTGATGGAGCGCCGCACTGTCGGAGGGTCAGTGCTGAGGGAGCACCACGTGGGAGGGTCAGTGCTGAGGGAGCGCCGCACTGTCAGAGGGTCAGTAATGAGGGAGAGCCGCACTTTTGGAGGGTCAGTGCTGTCAGAGAGCCGCACTGTCGGAGGGTTATTACTGAGGGAGCGCTGCACTGTCGGAGTGTCAGTGGTGAGGGAGAGTTGCACTGTCGGAGGGTCAGCGCTGAGGAAGCGCCGCACTGTCGGAGGGTCAGTGCTGACGGAGATCCGCACTGTCGGAGGGTCAGTGCTGAGGGAGAGCCGCACTGTCGGAGGGTCAGTACTGAGGGAGAGCCGCACTGTCGGAGGGTCAGTGCTGAGGGAGAGCCGCACTCTCGGAGGGTCAGTGCTGAGGGAGAGCCGCACTGTCGGAGGTCAGTATTGAGGGAGAGCCACACTGTCGGAGGGTCAGTACTGATGGAGCGCCGCACTGTCAGAGGGTCAGTGCTGAGGTAGCACCACGTGAGAGTGTCAGTGCTGAGGGAGCGCCGCACTGTCAGAGGGTCAGTGTTGAGGGAGAGCCGCACTGTCGGAGGGTCAGTGCTGAGGGAGAGCCGCACTGTCGGAGGTCAGGATTGAGGGAGAGCTGCACTGTCGGAGGGTCAGTGCTGAGGGAGCACCACATGTGTGCGGGTCAGTGCTGAGGGAGAGCCGCACTGTTGGAGGGTCAGTGCTTAGGGAGAGCCACACTGTCTCAGCGTCAGTGCTGAGGGAGAGCCGCACTGTCAGAAGGTCAGTACTGAGGGTGAGCCGCACTGTGGAAGGGTCAGTGCTGAGGGAGAGCCGCACTGTCGGAGGGTCAGTGCTGAGGGAGAGCCGCACTGTCGGAGGGTCAGTGCTGAGGGAGAGCCGCACTGTCGGAGGGTCAGTGCTGACGGAGAGCTGCATTGTCGGAGGGTCAGTGCTGAGGGAGCACCACATGTGGGCGGGTCAGTGCTGAGGGAGAGACGCACTGTCGGAGAGTCAGTGCTGAGGGAGCACCACATGTGGGAGG
Organism: Isurus oxyrinchus; assembly: GCA_026770705.1. Taxonomy (NCBI): domain Eukaryota; kingdom Metazoa; phylum Chordata; class Chondrichthyes; order Lamniformes; family Lamnidae; genus Isurus; species Isurus oxyrinchus. The sequence continues at coordinate 64,264 of JANJGN010002142.1, forward strand.
GTCAGTGCTGAAGGAGAGCCGCACTGTCAGAGGGTCAGTGCTTAGGCAGAGCCACACTGTCTGAGGGTCAGTGCTGAGGGAGAGCCGCACTGTCGGAGGGTCAGTACTGAGGGAGAGCCGCACTGTCGGAAGGTCAGTGCTGAGTGAGAGCCGCACTGTCGGAGGGTCAGCGCTGAGGGAGAGCCGCACTGTCGGAGGGTCAGTGCTGAGGGAGAGCCGCACTGTCTGAGGGTCAGTGCTGAGGAAGCGCCGCACTGTCGGAGGGTCAGTGCTGACGGAGAGCTGCACTGTCGGATGGTCAGTGCTGAGGGAGCACCACATGTGGGCGGGTCAGTGCTGAGGGAGAGCCGCACTGTCGGAGGGTCAGTGCTGAGGGAGCACCACATGTGGGAGGGTCAGTGCTGAGGGAGAGCCGCACTGTCAGAGGGTCAGTGCATAGGCAGAGCCACACTGTCTGAGGGTCAGTGCTGAGGGAGAGCCGCACTGTCGGAGGGTCAGTGCTGAGTGAGAACCGCACTGTCGGAGGGTCAGCGCTGAGGGAGAGCCACACTGTCGGAGGGTCAGTGCTGAGTGAGAGCCGCACTGTCGGAGGGTCAGCGCTGAGGGAGAGCCGCCCTGTCGGAGGGTCAGTGCTGAGGGAGAGACGCACTGTCGGAGAGTCAGTGCTGAGGGAGTACCACATGTGGGCGGGTCAGTGCTGAGGGGGAGCCGCACTATCGGAGGGTCAGTGCTGAGGGAGTACCACATGTGGGCGGGTCAGTGCTGAGGGAGAGCCGCACTGTCGGAGGGGCAGTACTGAGGGAGAGCCGCACTGTCGGAGGGTCAGTACTGAGGGAGAGCCGCACTGTCGGAAGGTCACTGCTGACGGAGAGCCGCACTGTCGGAGGGTCCGTGCTGAGGGAGAGCTACACTGTCGGAGTGTCAGTGTTGAGGGAGAGCCGCACTGTCGGAGAGTCAGTGCTGAGGGAGAGCCGCACTGTCGGAGGGTCAGTGCTGAGGGAGCACCACATGTGGGCGGGTCAGTGCTGAGGGAGAGCCGCACTGTCGGAGGGTCGGTACTGAGGGAGAGCCGCACTGTCGGAAGGTCAGTAGTGAGGGAGAGCCGCACTGTGGAAGGGTCAGTGCTGAGGGAGAGCCGCTCTGTGGAAGGGTCAGTGCTGAGGGAGAGCCGCACTGTCAGAAGGTCAGTGCTGAGGGAGAGCCGTACTGTCGGAGGGTCAGTGCTGAGGGAGAGCCGCACTGTCAGAGAGTCAGTGCTGAGGGAGAGCCGCCCTGTCAGAGGGTCAGTACTGAGGGAGAGCCGCACTGTCGGAGGGTCAGTATTGAGGGAGAGCCGCACTGTCGGAGGGTCAATGCTGAGGGAGCACCACGGGGGCGGGTCAGTGCTGAGGGAGAGCCGCACTGTGGGAGGTTCAGTGCTGAGGGAGAGCCCCACTGTCGGAAGGTCAGTGCTGAGGGAGCACCACATGTGGGAGGGTCAGTGCTGAGGGAGAGCCGCACTGTCAGAGGGTCAGTGCTTAGGCAGAGCCACACTGTCTGACGGTCAGTGCTGAGGGAGAGCAGCACTGTCGGAAGGTCAGTACTGAGGGAGGGATGCACTGTGGAAGGGTCAGTGCTGAGGGACAGCCGCACTGTCGGAAGGTCAGTGCTGAGGGAGAGCCGCACTGTCGGAGGGTCAGTGCTGAGGGAGAGCCGCACTGTCAGAGGGTCAGTGCTGTGGGAGAGCCGCACTGTCGGAGGGTCAGTGCTGAATGAGCACTGCACTGTCGGAGGGTCAGTGCTGAGGGAGAGCCGCACTGTTGGAGGGTCAGTGTTGAGTGAGAGCCGCACTGTCGGAGGGTCAGCGCTGAGGGAGAGCCGCACTGTCGGTGGGTCAGCGCTGAGGGAGAGCCGCACTGTCGGTGGGTCAGTGTTGAGGGAGAGCCGCACTGTCGGAGGGTCAGCGCTGAGGGAGAGCCGCACTGTCGGTGGGTCAGTGCTGAGTGAGAACCGCACTGTCGGTGGGTCAGTGCTGAGGGAGAGCTGCACATTCGGAGGGTCAGTGCTGAGGGAGAGCCACACTGTCGGAGGTCAGTATTGAGAGAGAGTTGCACTGTCGGAGGGTCATTTTTGAGGGAGCGCTGCACTGTCGGAGTGTCAGTGGTGAGGGAGAGCCGCACTGTCGGAGGGTCAGTGCTGAGGAAGCGCCGCACTGTCGGAGGGTCAGTGCTGACGGAGAGCCGCACTGTCGGAGGGTCAGTGCCGAGGGAGAGCCGCATTGTCGGAGGGTCAGTGCTGAGGGAGAGCCGCATCGTCGGAGTGTCAGTGCTGAGGGAGAACCGCACTGTCGGAGTGTCAGTGCTGACGGAGAGCTGGACTGTTGGAGGGTCATTACTGAGCGAGCGCTGCACTATCAGAGGGTCACTGCTGTGGGAGAGACGCACTGTGGGAGGGTCAATGCTGAGGGAGCACCACGTGTGCGGTTCAGTGCTGAGGGAGAGCCGCACTGTCGGAGGGTCGGTACTGAGGGAGAGCCGCACTGTCGGAAGGTCAGTACTGAGGGAGAGCCACACTGCGGGAGGTTCAGTGCTGAGGGAGAGCCCCACTGTCGGAAGGTCAGTGCTGAGGGAGCACCACATGTGGGAGGGTCAGTGCTGAGGGAGAGCCGCACTGTCAGAGGGTCAGTGCTTAGGCAGAGCCACACTGTCTGACGGTCAGTGCTGAGGGAGAGCAGCACTGTCGGAAGGTCAGGACTGAGGGAGAGATGCACTGTGGAAGGGTCAGTGCTGAGGGACAGCCGCACTGTCGGAAGGTCAGTGCTGGTGGAGAGCCGCACTGTCGGAGGGTCAGTGCTGAGGGAGAGCCGCACTGTCAGAGGGTCAGTGCTGAGGGAGAGCCGCACTGTCAGAGGGTCAGTGCTGAGGGAGAGCCGCACTGTCAGAGGGTCAGTGCTGAGGTAGAGCCGCACTGTCGGTGGGTCAGTGCTGAGGGAGAGCCGCACTGTCGGTGGGTCAGTGTTGAGTGAGAGCCGCACTGTCGGAGGGTCAGCGCTGAGGGAGAGCCGCACTGTCGGTGGGTCAGTGCTGAGGGAGAGATGCACTGTCGGTGGGTCAGTGTTGAGGGAGAGCCGCACTGTCGGAGGGTCAGTGCTGAGGGAGAGCCACACTGTCGGAGGTCAGTATTGAGAGAGAGTTGCACTGTCGGACGATCATTACTGAGGGAGAGCCGCACTGTCAGAGGGTCAGTGCTGAGGGAGAGCCGCACAGTTGAGGGGTCAGTGCTTAGGGAGAGCCGCACTGTCGGAAGGTCAGTACTGAGGGAGAGCCGCACTGTGGGAGGGTCAGTGCTGAGGGAGAGCCGCACTGTCGGAGGGTCAGTGCTGAGGGAGCACCACATGTGGGAGTGTCAGTGCTGAGGGAGAGCCGCACTGTCAGTGGGTCAGTGCTTAGGCAGAGCCACACTGTGGGAGGGTCAGTGCTGAGGGAGAGCCGCACTGTCGGAAGGCCAGTACTGAGGGCGAGCCGCACTGTGGAAGGGTCAGTGCTGAGGGAGAGCCACACTGTCGGAGGGTCAGTGCTGAGGGAGAGCCGCACTGTCGGATGGTCAGTGCTGAGGGAGAGCCGCACTGTCACAGGGTCAGTGCTGAGGGATAGGCGCACTGTCAGAGGGTCAGTGCTGAGGGAGAGCCGCACTGTCAGAGGGTCAGTGCTGAGGGAGAGCCGCACTGTCAGAGGGTCAGTGCTGAGGGAGAGCCGCACTGTCAGAGGGTCAGTGCTGAGGGAGAGCCGCACTGTCGGAGGGTCAGAGCTGAGGGAGAGCCGCACTGTCGGAGGGTCAGAGCTGAGGGAGAGCCGCACTGTCGGAGGGTCAGTGCTGAGTGAGAGCCGCTCTGTCGGTGGGTAAGTGCTGAGTGAGGGCTGCACTGTCGGAGGGTCAGCGCTGAGGGAGAGCCGCACTGTCGGAGGGTCAGCGCTGAGGGAGAGCCGCACTGTCGGAGGGTCAGTGCTGAGGGAGAGCCGCACTGTCGGAGGTCAGGATTGAGGGAGAGCTGCACTGTCGGAGGGTCAGTGCTGAGGGAGCACCACATGTGGGCGGGTCCGCGCTGAGGGAGAGCCGTACTGTCGGAGGGTCAGTGCTTAGGGAGAGCCACACTGTCTCAGCGTCAGTGCTGAGGGAGAGCCGCACTGTCGGAAGGTCAGTACTGAGGGAGAGCCGCCCTGTGGAAGGGTCAGTGCTGAGGGAGAGCCGCACTGTCGGAAGGTCAGTGCTGAGGGAGAGCCGCACTGTCGGAGGGTCAGTGCTGAAGGAGAGCCGCACTGTCAGAGGGTCAGTACTGAGGGAGCACCACGTGGGAGGGTCAGTGCTGAGGGAGCACCACATGTGGGATGGTCAGTGCTGAGGGAGCACCACATGTGGAAGGGTCAGTGCTGAGGGAGAGCCGCACTGTCGGAAGGTCAATGCTGAGGGTGAGCCGCATTGTCGGAGGGTCAGTGCTGAGGGAGAGCCGCACTGTCGGAGGGTCAGTGCTGAGGGAGAGCCGCACTGTCGGAGGGTCAGTGCTGAGGGAGCACCACATGGGAGAGTCAGTGCTGAGGGAGCGCCGCACTGTCAGAAGGTCAGTATTGAGGGAGAGCCGCATTTTCGGAAGGTCAGTGCTGAGAGAGAGCCGCACTGTCGGAGGGTCAGAGGTGAGGGAGAGCCGCACTGTTGGAGGGTCAGTGCTGAGGAAGCGCCGCACTGTCGGAGGGTCAGTGCTTACGGAGAGCCGCACTGTCGGAGGGTCAGTGCTTACGGAGAGCCGCACTGTCGGAGGGTCAGTGCCGAGGGAGAGCCGCATTGTCGGAGGGTCAGTGCTGAGGGAGAGCCGCATTGTCGGAGTGTCAGTGCTGACGGAGAGCTGGACTGTCGGAGGGTCATTACTGAGCGAGCGCTGCACTATCAGAGGGTCACTGCTGTGGGAGAGCCGCACTGTCGGAGAGTCAGTGCTGAGGGAGAGCCGCACTGTCGGAGGGTCAGTGCTGTGGGAGCGCCAGACTGTGGGAGGGTCAGCGCTGACGGAGAGCCGCACTGTCGGAGCGTCAGTGCTGCGGGAGAGCCGCATTGTCGGACTGTCAGTGTTGAGGGTGAGCCGCACTGTCGGAGAGTCAGTGCTGAGGAAGCGCCGCACTGTCGGAGGGTCAGTGCTGAGGGAGCACCACATGTGGGCGGGTCAGTGCTGAGGGAGAGCCGCACTGTCGGAGGGTCAGTACTGAGGGAGAGCCGCAGTGTCGGAGGGTCAGTACTGAGGGAGAGCCGCACTGTCGGAGGGTCAGTGCTGAGGGAGCACCACATGTGGGCGTGTCAGTGCTGAGGGAGAGCCGCACTGTCGGAGGGTCGGTACTGAGGGAGAGCCGCACTGTCGGAAGGTCAGTACTGAGGCAGAGCCGCACTGTGGGAGGGTCAGTGCTGAGGGAGAGTCGCACTGTCGGAAGGTCAGTGCTGAGGGAGCACCACATGTGGGAGGGTCAGTGCTGAGGGAGAGCCGCACTGTCAGAGGGTCAGTGCTTAGGCATAGCCACACTGTCTGACGGTCAGTGCTGAGGGAGAGCCGCACTGTCGGAAGGTCAGTACTGAGGGAGAGCCGCACTGTGGAAGGGTCAGTGCTGAGGGAGCACCACATGTGGGCAGGTCAGTGCTGAGGGAGAGCCGCACAGTCAGAAGGTCAGTGCTGAGGGAGAGCCGCACTGTCGGAGGGTCAGTGCTGAGGGAGAGAGCACTGTCAGAAGGTCAGTGCTGACGGAGAACCGCACTGTCGGAGGGTCAGTGCTGAGGGAGAGCCGCACTGTCAGAGGGTCAGTGCTGAGGGAGAGCCGCACTGTCGGTGGGTCAGTGCTGAGGGAGAGCCGCACTGTCAGAGGGTCAGTGCTAAGGGAGAGCCGCACTGTCGGTGGGACAGTGCTGAGGGAGAGCCGCACTGTCGGTGGGTCAGTGCTGAGTGAGAGCCGCACTGTCGGTGGGTCAGTGCTGAGTGAGAGCCACACTGTCGATGGGTCAGTGCTGAGTGAGAGCCGCACTGTCGGTGGGTCAGTGCTGAGTGAGAGCCGCACTGTTGGATGGTCAGCGCTGAGGGAGAGCCGCACTGTCGGAGGGTCAGCGCTGAGCGAGAGCCGCACTGTCGGTGGGTCAGTGCTGAGGGAGAGCCGCACTGTCGGAGGGTCAGTGCTGAGGGAGAGCAGCACTGTCGGAGGGTCAGTGCTGAGGAAGCGCCGCACTGTCGGAGGGTCAGTGCTGAGGGAGCACCACATGTGGGCGGGTCAGTGCTGAGGGAGAGCCGCACTGTCGGAGGGTCAGTACTGAGGGAGAGCCGCACTGTCGGAGGGTCAGTATTGAGGGAGAGCCGCACTGTCGGAGGGTCAATGCTGACGGAGCACCACGTGGGAGGGTCAGTGCTGAGGGAGAGCCGCGCTGTCGGAGGGTCGGTACTGGGGGAGAGCCGCACTGTCGGAAGGTCAGTACTGAGGGAGAGCCGCACTGTGGGAGGGTCAGTGCTGAGGGAGAGCCGCACTGTCGGAAGGTCAGTGCTGAGGGAGCACCACATGTGGGAGGGTCAGTGCTGAGGGAGAGCCGCACTGTCAGAGGGTCAGTGCTTAGGCAGAGCCAGACTGTCTGACGGTCAGTGCTGAGGGAGAGCAGCACTGTCGGAAGGTCAGTACTGAGGGAGAGACGCACTGTGGAAGGGTCAGTGCAGAGGGAGAGCCGCACTGTCAGAGGGTCAGTGCTGAGGGAGAGCCGCACTTTCAGAGGGTCAGTGCTGAGGGAGAGCCGCACTTTCAGAGGGTCAGTGCTGAGGGAGAGCCGCACTGTCAGAGGGTCAGTGCTGAGGGAGAGCCGCACTGTCGGTGGGTCAGTGCTTAGGGAGAGCCGCACTGTCGGTGGGTCAGTGTTGAGTGAGAGCCGCACTGTCGGAGGGTCAGCGCTGAGGGAGAGCCGCACTGTCGGTGGGTCAGCGCTGAGGGAGAGCCGCACTGTCGGTGGGTCAGTGTTGAGGGAGAGCCGCACTGTCGGAGGGTCAGCGCTGAGGGAGAGCCGCACTGTCGGTGGGTCAGTGCTGAGGGAGAGCCGCACTGTCGGTGGGTCAGTACTGAGGGAGAGCCGCACTGTCAGAGGGTCAGTGTTGAGGGAGAGCCGCACTTTCGGAGGGTCAGTGCTGAGGGAGAGGCGCACTGTCGGAGGTCAGTATTGAGAGAGAGTTGCACTGTCGGAGGGTCATTACTGAAGGAGCGCTGTACTGTCGGAGGGTCAGTTCTGAGGGATCACCACATATGGGAGGGTCAGTGCTGAGGGAGCACCACATGTGGGAGGTTTTGTGCTGAGGGAGAGCCGCACAGTCGGCGGGTCAGTGCTTAGGGAGAGCCACACAGTCTGAGGGTCAGTGCTGAGGGAGAGCCGCACTGTCGGAAGGTCAGTACTGAGGGAGAGCCACACTGTGGGAGGGTCAGTGCCAAGGGAGAGCCGCACTGTCGGAAGGTCAGTACTGAGGGAGAGCCGCACTGTGGGAGGGTCAGTGCTGAGGGAGAGCCGCACTGTCGGAGGGTCAGTGCTGTGGGAGCACCACATGTGGGAGGGTCAGTGCTGAGGGAGAGCCGCACTGTCAGAGGGTCAGTGCTTAGGCAGAGCCACACTGTGGGAGGGTCAGTGCTGAGGGAGAGCCACACTGTCGGAGGGTCAGTGCTGAGGGAGAGCCGCACTGTCGGAGGGTCAGTGCTGAGGGAAAGCCGCACTGTCAGAGGGTCGGTGCTGAGGGAAAGCCGCACTGTCAGAGGGTCGGTGCTGAGGGAGAGCCGCACTGTCAGAGGGTCAGTGCTGAGGGAGAGCCGCACTGTGGAAGGGTCAGCGCTGAGGGAGAGCCACACTGTCGGAGGGTCAGTGCTGAGGGAGAGCTGCACTGTCGGAAGGTCAGTACTGAGGGAGAGCCGCACTGTGGAAGGGTCAGTGCTGAGGGAGAGCCACACTGTCGGAGGGTCAGTGCTGAGGGAGAGCCGCACTGTCGGAGGGTCAGTGCTGAGGGAAAGCCGCACTGTCACAGGGTCGGTGCTGAGGGAAAGCCGCACTGTCAGAGGGTCGGTGCTGAGGGAGAGCCGCACTGTCAGAGGGTCAGTGCTGAGGGAGAGCCGCACTGTGGAAGGGTCAGCGCTGAGGGAGAGCCACACTGTCGGAGGGTCAGTGATGAGGGAGAGCTGCACTGTCGGAAGGTCAGTACTGAGGGAGAGCCGCACTGTGGAAGGGTCAGTGCTGAGGGAGAGCCACACTGTCGGAGGGTCAGTGCTGAGGGAGAGCCGCACTGTCGGAGGGTCAGTGCTGAGGGAAAGCCGCACTGTCAGAGGGTCGGTGCTGAGGGAGAGCCGCACTGTCAGAGCGTCAGTGCTGAGGGAGTGCCGCACTGTCAGAGGGTCAGTGCTGAGGGAGAGCCGCACTGTCAGAGGGTCAGTGCTGAGGGAGAGCCGCACTGTCAGAGGGTCGGTGCTGAGGGAGAGCCGCACTGTCAGAGGGTCAGTGCTGAGGGAGAGCCGCACTGTAAGAGGGTCAGTGCTGAGGGAGAGCCGCACTGTCAGAGGGTCAGTGCTGAGGGAGAGCCGCACTGTCGGAGGGTCAGTGCTGAGTGAGAGCCCCACTGTCGGTGGGTAAGTGCTGAGTGAGAGCTGCACTGTCGGAGGGCCAGCGCTGAGGGAGAGCCGCACTGTCGGAGGGTCAGCGCTGAGGGAGAGCCGCACTGTCGGAGGGTCAGTGCTGAGGGAGAGCCGCACTGTCGGAGGTCAGGATTGAGGGAGAGCTGCTCTGTCGGAGGGTCAGTGCTGAGGGAGCACCACATGTGGGCGGGTCAGTGCTGAGGGAGAGCCGCACTGTCGGAGGGTCAGTGCTTAGGGTGAGCCACACTGTCTCAGCGTCAGTGCTGAGGGAGAGCCGCACTGTCGGAAGGTCAGTGCTGAGGGAGAGCCGCCCTGTGGAAGGGTCAGTGCTGAGGGAGAGCCGCATTGTCGGAAGGTCAGTGCTGAGGGAGAGCCGCACTGTCGGAGGGTCAGTGCTGAAGGAGAGCCGCACTGTCGGAGGGTCAGTGCTGAGGGAGCACCACGTGGGAGGGTCAGTGCTGAGGGAGCACCACATGTGGGAGGGTCAGTGCTGAGGGAGATCCGCACTGTCGGAAGGTCAATGCTGAGGGTGAGCCGCATTGTCGGAGGGTCAGTGCTGAGGGAGCGCCGCACTGTCGGAGGGTCAGTGCTGAGGGAGCACCACGTGGGAGGGTCAGTGCTGAGGGACCGCCGCACTGTCAGAAGGTCAGTATTGAGGGAGAGCCGCATTTTCGGATGGTCAGTGCTGAGAGAGAGCCGCGCTGTCCGAGGGTCATTACTGAGGGAGCGCTGCACTGTCGGAGGATCAGTGGTGAGGGAGAGCCGCACTGTCGGAGGGTCAGTGCTGAGGAAGCGCCGCACTGTCGGAGGGTCAGTGCTGACGGAGAGCCGCACTGTCGGAGGGTCAGTGCTGAGGGAGAGCCGCACTGTCGGAGGGTCAGTGCTGAGGAAGCGCCGCACTGTCGGAGGGTCAGTGCTGACGGAGAGCCGCACTGTCGGAGGGTCAGTGCCGAGGGAGAGCCGCATTGTCAGAGGGTCACTGCTGAGGGAGAGCCGCACTGTCGGACAGTCAGTGCTGAGGGAGAGCCGCACTGTCGGAGGGTCAGTGCTGTGGGAGCACCACACTGTGGGAGGGTCAGCGCTGACGGAGAGCCGCACTGTCGGAGGGTCAGTGTTGAGGGAGAGCCGCACTGTCGGAGGGTCAGTGCTGAGGGAGCACCACATGTGGGCGGGTCAGTGCTGAGGGAGAGCCGCACTGTCGGAGGGTCAGTACTGAGGGAGAGCCGCACTGTTGGAGGGTCAGCGCTGAGGGAGAGCCGCACTGTCGGAGGGTCAGTGCTGAGGGAGAGCCGAACTGACGGAGGTCAGGATTGAGGGAGAGCTGCCCTGTCGGAGGGTCAGTGCTGAGGGAGCACAACGTGGGAGGGTCAGTGCTGAGGGAGCACCACATGTGGAAGGGTCAGTGCTGGGAAGAGCCGCACTGTCGGAGGATCAGTGCTGAGTGAGAGCCGCACTGTCGGAGGGTCAGTGCTGAGGGAGAGCCGCACTGTCGGAGGGTCAGTGCTGAGGGAGAGCCGCACTGTCGGAGGGTCAGTGCTGAGGGAGAGCCGCACTGTCAGAGGGTCAGTGCTGAGGGAGAGCCGCACTTTCAGAGGGTCAGTGCTGAGGGAGAGCCGCACTGTCAGAGGGTCAGTGCTGAGGGAGAGCCGCACTGTAGGAGGGTCAGAGCTGAGGTAGAGCCGCACTGTCGGTGGGTCAGTGCTGAGTGAGAGCCGCACTGTCGGAGGGTCAGCGCTGAGGGAGAGCTGCACTGTCGGAGGGTCAGCGCTGAGGGAGAGCCGCACTGTCGGAGGTCAGGATTGAGGGAGAGCTGCACTGTCGGAGGGTCAGTGCTGAGGGAGCACCACATGTGGGCTGTTCAGTGCTGAGGGAGAGCCGCACTGTCGGAGTGTCAGTGCTGAAGGAGAGCCGCACTGTCGGAGGGTCAGTGCTGAGGGAGCACCACATGTGGGAGTGTCAGTGCTGAGGGAGAGCCGCACTGTCAGTGGGTCAGTGCTTAGGCAGAGCCACACTGTGGGAGGGTCAGTGCTGAGGGAGAGCCGCACTGTCGGAAGGTCAGTACTGAGGGCGAGCCGCACTGTGGAAGGGTCAGTGCTGAGGGAGAGCCACACTGTCGGAGGGTCAGTGCTGAGGGAGAGCCGCACTGTCGGATGGTCAGTGCTGAGGGAGAGCCGCACTGTCAGAGGGTCAGTGCTGAGGGATAGGCGCACTGTCAGAGGGTCAGTGCTGAGGGAGAGCCGCACTGTCAGAGGGTCAGTGCTGAGGGAGAGCCGCACTGTCAGAGGGTCAGTGCTGAGGGAGAGCCGCACTGTCAGAGGGTCAGTGCTGAGGGAGAGCCGCACTGTCGGAGGGTCAGAGCTGAGGGAGAGCCGCACTGTCGGAGGGTCAGAGCTGAGGGAGAGCCGCACTGTCGGAGGGTCAGTGCTGAGTGAGAGCCGCTCTGTCGGTGGGTAAGTGCTGAGTGAGGGCTGCACTGTCGGAGGGTCAGCGCTGAGGGAGAGCCGCACTGTCGGAGGGTCAGCGCTGAGGGAGAGCCGCACTGTCGGAGGGTCAGTGCTGAGGGAGAGCCGCACTGTCGGAGGTCAGGATTGAGGGAGAGCTGCACTGTCGGAGGGTCAGTGCTGAGGGAGCACCACATGTGGGCGGGTCCGCGCTGAGGGAGAGCCGTACTGTCGGAGGGTCAGTGCTTAGGGAGAGCCACACTGTCTCAGCGTCAGTGCTGAGGGAGAGCCGCACTGTCGGAAGGTCAGTACTGAGGGAGAGCCGCCCTGTGGAAGGGTCAGTGCTGAGGGAGAGCCGCACTGTCGGAAGGTCAGTGCTGAGGGAGAGCCGCACTGTCGGAGGGTCAGTGCTGAAGGAGAGCCGCACTGTCAGAGGGTCAGTACTGAGGGAGCACCACGTGGGAGGGTCAGTGCTGAGGGAGCACCACATGTGGGATGGTCAGTGCTGAGGGAGCACCACATGTGGAAGGGTCAGTGCTGAGGGAGAGCCGCACTGTCGGAAGGTCAATGCTGAGGGTGAGCCGCATTGTCGGAGGGTCAGTGCTGAGGGAGAGCCGCACTGTCGGAGGGTCAGTGCTGAGGGAGAGCCGCACTGTCGGAGGGTCAGTGCTGAGGGAGCACCACATGGGAGAGTCAGTGCTGAGGGAGCGCCGCACTGTCAGAAGGTCAGTATTGAGGGAGAGCCGCATTTTCGGAAGGTCAGTGCTGAGAGAGAGCCGCACTGTCGGAGGGTCAGTGGTGAGGGAGAGCCGCACTGTTGGAGGGTCAGTGCTGAGGAAGCGCCGCACTGTCGGAGGGTCAGTGCTTACGGAGAGCCGCACTGTCGGAGGGTCAGTGCTTACGGAGAGCCGCACTGTCGGAGGGTCAGTGCCGAGGGAGAGCCGCATTGTCGGAGGGTCAGTGCTGAGGGAGAGCCGCATTGTCGGAGTGTCAGTGCTGACGGAGAGCTGGACTGTCGGAGGGTCATTACTGAGCGAGCGCTGCACTATCAGAGGGTCACTGCTGTGGGAGAGCCGCACTGTCGGAGAGTCAGTGCTGAGGGAGAGCCGCACTGTCGGAGGGTCAGTGCTGTGGGAGCGCCACACTGTGGGAGGGTCAGCGCTGACGGAGAGCCGCACTGTCGGAGGGTCAGTGCTGCGGGAGACCCGCATTGTCGGACTGTCAGTGTTGAGGGTGAGCCGCACTGTCGGAGAGTCAGTGCTGAGGAAGCGCCGCACTGTCGGAGGGTCAGTGCTGAGGGAGCACCACATGTGGGCGGGTCAGTGCTGAGGGAGAGCCGCACTGTCGGAGGGTCAGTACTGAGGGAGAGCCGCAGTGTCGGAGGGTCAGTACTGAGGGAGAGCCGCACTGTCGGAGGGTCAGTGCTGAGGGAGCACCACATGTGGGCGTGTCAGTGCTGAGGGAGAGCCGCACTGTCGGAGGGTCGGTACTGAGGGAGAGCCGCACTGTCGGAAGGTCAGTACTGAGGCAGAGCCGCACTGTGGGAGGGTCAGTGCTGAGGGAGAGTCGCACTGTCGGAAGGTCAGTGCTGAGGGAGCACCACATGTGGGAGGGTCAGTGCTGAGGGAGAGCCGCACTGTCAGAGGGTCAGTGCTTAGGCATAGCCACACTGTCTGACGGTCAGTGCTGAGGGAGAGCCGCACTGTCGGAAGGTCAGTACTGAGGGAGAGCCGCACTGTGGAAGGGTCAGTGCTGAGGGAGCACCACATGTGGGCAGGTCAGTGCTGAGGGAGAGCCGCACAGTCAGAAGGTCAGTGCTGAGGGAGAGCCGCACTGTCGGAGGGTCAGTGCTGAGGGAGAGAGCACTGTCAGAAGGTCAGTGCTGACGGAGAACCGCACTGTCGGAGGGTCAGTGCTGAGGGAGAGCCGCACTGTCAGAGGGTCAGTGCTGAGGGAGAGCCGCACTGTCGGTGGGTCAGTGCTGAGGGAGAGCCGCACTGTCAGAGGGTCAGTGCTAAGGGAGAGCCGCACTGTCGGTGGGACAGTGCTGAGGGAGAGCCGCACTGTCGGTGGGTCAGTGCTGAGTGAGAGCCGCACTGTCGGTGGGTCAGTGCTGAGTGAGAGCCACACTGTCGATGGGTCAGTGCTGAGTGAGAGCCGCACTGTCGGTGGGTCAGTGCTGAGTGAGAGCCGCACTGTTGGATGGTCAGCGCTGAGGGAGAGCCGCACTGTCGGAGGGTCAGCGCTGAGCGAGAGCCGCACTGTCGGTGGGTCAGTGCTGAGGGAGAGCCGCACTGTCGGAGGGTCAGTGCTGAGGGAGAGCAGCACTGTCGGAGGGTCAGTGCTGAGGAAGCGCCGCACTGTCGGAGGGTCAGTGCTGAGGGAGCACCACATGTGGGAGGGTCAGTGCTGAGGGAGAGCCGCACTGTCAGAGGGTCAGTGCTTAGGCAGAGCCAGACTGTCTGACGGTCAGTGCTGAGGGAGAGCAGCACTGTCGGAAGGTCAGTACTGAGGGAGAGACGCACTGTGGAAGGGTCAGTGCAGAGGGAGAGCCGCACTGTCAGAGGGTCAGTGCTGAGGGAGAGCCGCACTTTCAGAGGGTCAGTGCTGAGGGAGAGCCGCACTTTCAGAGGGTCAGTGCTGAGGGAGAGCCGCACTGTCAGAGGGTCAGTGCTGAGGGAGAGCCGCACTGTCGGTGGGTCAGTGCTGAGGGAGAGCCGCACTGTCGGTGGGTCAGTGTTGAGTGAGAGCCGCACTGTCGGAGGGTCAGCGCTGAGGGAGAGCCGCACTGTCGGTGGGTCAGCGCTGAGGGAGAGCCGCACTGTCGGTGGGTCAGTGTTGAGGGAGAGCCGCACTGTCGGAGGGTCAGCGCTGAGGGAGAGCCGCACTGTCGGTGGGTCAGTGCTGAGGGAGAGCCGCACTGTCGGTGGGTCAGTACTGAGGGAGAGCCGCACTGTCAGAGGGTCAGTGTTGAGGGAGAGCCGCACTTTCGGAGGGTCAGTGCTGAGGGAGAGGCGCACTGTCGGAGGTCAGTATTGAGAGAGAGTTGCACTGTCGGAGGGTCATTACTGAAGGAGCGCTGTACTGTCGGAGGGTCAGTTCTGAGGGATCACCACATATGGGAGGGTCAGTGCTGAGGGAGCACCACATGTGGGAGGTTTTGTGCTGAGGGAGAGCCGCACAGTCGGCGGGTCAGTGCTTAGGGAGAGCCACACAGTCTGAGGGTCAGTGCTGAGGGAGAGCCGCACTGTCGGAAGGTCAGTACTGAGGGAGAGCCACACTGTGGGAGGGTCAGTGCCAAGGGAGAGCCGCACTGTCGGAAGGTCAGTACTGAGGGAGAGCCGCACTGTGGGAGGGTCAGTGCTGAGGGAGAGCCGCACTGTCGGAGGGTCAGTGCTGTGGGAGCACCACATGTGGGAGGGTCAGTGCTGAGGGAGAGCCGCACTGTCAGAGGGTCAGTGCTTAGGCAGAGCCACACTGTGGGAGGGTCAGTGCTGAGGGAGAGCCACACTGTCGGAGGGTCAGTGCTGAGGGAGAGCCGCACTGTCGGAGGGTCAGTGCTGAGGGAAAGCCGCACTGTCAGAGGGTCGGTGCTGAGGGAAAGCCGCACTGTCAGAGGGTCGGTGCTGAGGGAGAGCCGCACTGTCAGAGGGTCAGTGCTGAGGGAGAGCTGCACTGTGGAAGGGTCAGCGCTGAGGGAGAGCCACACTGTCGGAGGGTCAGTGCTGAGGGAGAGCTGCACTGTCGGAAGGTCAGTACTGAGGGAGAGCCGCACTGTGGAAGGGTCAGTGCTGAGGGAGAGCCACACTGTCGGAGGGTCAGTGCTGAGGGAGAGCCGCACTGTCGGAGGGTCAGTGCTGAGGGAAAGCCGCACTGTCACAGGGTCGGTGCTGAGGGAAAGCCGCACTGTCAGAGGGTCGGTGCTGAGGGAGAGCCGCACTGTCAGAGGGTCAGTGCTGAGGGAGAGCCGCACTGTGGAAGGGTCAGCGCTGAGGGAGAGCCACACTGTCGGAGGGTCAGTGATGAGGGAGAGCTGCACTGTCGGAAGGTCAGTACTGAGGGAGAGCACGCACTGTGGAAGGGTCAGTGCTGAGGGAGAGCCACACTGTCGGAGGGTCAGTGCTGAGGGAGAGCCGCACTGTCGGAGGGTCAGTGCTGAGGGAAAGCCGCACTGTCAGAGGGTCGGTGCTGAGGGAGAGCCGCACTGTCAGAGCGTCAGTGCTGAGGGAGTGCCGCACTGTCAGAGGGTCAGTGCTGAGGGAGAGCCGCACTGTCAGAGGGTCAGTGCTGAGGGAGAGCCGCACTGTCAGAGGGTCGGTGCTGAGGGAGAGCCGCACTGTCAGAGGGTCAGTGCTGAGGGAGAGCCGCACTGTAAGAGGGTCAGTGCTGAGGGAGAGCCGCACTGTCAGAGGGTCAGTGCTGAGGGAGAGCCGCACTGTCGGAGGGTCAGTGCTGAGTGAGAGCCCCACTGTCGGTGGGTAAGTGCTGAGTGAGAGCTGCACTGTCGGAGGGCCAGCGCTGAGGGAGAGCCGCACTGTCGGAGGGTCAGCGCTGAGGGAGAGCCGCACTGTCGGAGGGTCAGTGCTGAGGGAGAGCCGCACTGTCGGAGGTCAGGATTGAGGGAGAGCTGCTCTGTCGGAGGGTCAGTGCTGAGGGAGCACCACATGTGGGCGGGTCAGTGCTGAGGGAGAGCCGCACTGTCGGAGGGTCAGTGCTTAGGGTGAGCCACACTGTCTCAGCGTCAGTGCTGAGGGAGAGCCGCACTGTCGGAAGGTCAGTGCTGAGGGAGAGCCGCCCTGTGGAAGGGTCAGTGCTGAGGGAGAGCCGCACTGTCGGAAGGTCAGTGCTGAGGGAGAGCCGCACTGTCGGAGGGTCAGTGCTGAAGGAGAGCCGCACTGTCGGAGGGTCAGTGCTGAGGGAGCACCACGTGGGAGGGTCAGTGCTGAGGGAGCACCACATGTGGGAGGGTCAGTGCTGAGGGAGATCCGCACTGTCGGAAGGTCAATGCTGAGGGTGAGCCGCATTGTCGGAGGGTCAGTGCTGAGGGAGCGCCGCACTGTCGGAGGGTCAGTGCTGAGGGAGCACCACGTGGGAGGGTCAGTGCTGAGGGACCGCCGCACTGTCAGAAGGTCAGTATTGAGGGAGAGCCGCATTTTCGGATGGTCAGTGCTGAGAGAGAGCCGCGCTGTCCGAGGGTCATTTCTGAGGGAGCGCTGCACTGTCGGAGGATCAGTGGTGAGGGAGAGCCGCACTGTCGGAGGGTCAGTGCTGAGGAAGCGCCGCACTGTCGGAGGGTCAGTGCTGACGGAGAGCCGCACTGTCGGAGGGTCAGTGCTGAGGGAGAGCCGCACTGTCGGAGGGTCAGTGCTGAGGAAGCGCCGCACTGTCGGAGGGTCAGTGCTGACGGAGAGCCGCACTGTCGGAGGGTCAGTGCCGAGGGAGAGCCGCATTGTCGGAGGGTCACTGCTGAGGGAGAGCCGCACTGTCGGACAGTCAGTGCTGAGGGAGAGCCGCACTGTCGGAGGGTCAGTGCTGTGGGAGCACCACACTGTGGGAGGGTCAGCGCTGACGGAGAGCCGCACTGTCGGAGGGTCAGTGTTGAGGGAGAGCCGCACTGTCGGAGGGGTCAGTGCTGAGGGAGCACCACATGTGGGCGGGTCAGTGCTGAGGGAGAGCCGCACTGTCGGAGGGTCAGTACTGAGGGAGAGCCGCACTGTTGGAGGGTCAGCGCTGAGGGAGAGCCGCACTGTCGGAGGGTCAGTGCTGAGGGAGAGCCGCACTGACGGAGGTCAGGATTGAGGGAGAGCTGCCCTGTCGGAGGGTCAGTGCTGAGGGAGCACAACGTGGGAGGGTCAGTGCTGAGGGAGCAAAACATGTGGAAGGGTCAGTGCTGGGAAGAGCCGCACTGTCGGAGGATCAGTGCTGAGTGAGAGCCGCACTGTCGGAGGGTCAGTGCTGAGGGAGAGCCGCACTGTCGGAGGGTCAGTGCTGAGGGAGAGCCGCACTGTCGGAGGGTCAGTGCTGTGGGAGCACCACACTGTGGGAGGGTCAGCGCTGACGGAGAGCCGCACTGTCGGAGGGTCAGTGTTGAGGGAGAGCCGCACTGTCGGAGGGTCAGTGCTGAGGGAGCACCACATGTGGGCGGGTCAGTGCTGAGGGAGAGCCGCACTGTCGGAGGGTCAGTACTGAGGGAGAGCCGCACTGTTGGAGGGTCAGCGCTGAGGGAGAGCCGCACTGTCGGAGGGTCAGTGCTGAGGGAGAGCCGCACTGACGGAGGTCAGGATTGAGGGAGAGCTGCCCTGTCGGAGGGTCAGTGCTGAGGGAGCACAACGTGGGGAGGGTCAGTGCTGAGGGAGCACCACATGTGGAAGGGTCAGTGCTGAGGGAGAGCCGCACTGTCAGAGGGTCAGTGCTGAGGGAGAGCCGCACTGTAGGAGGGTCAGAGCTGAGGTAGAGCCGCACTGTCGGTGGGTCAGTGCTGAGTGAGAGCCGCACTGTCGGAGGGTCAGCGCTGAGGGAGAGCTGCACTGTCGGAGGGTCAGCGCTGAGGGAGAGCCGCACTGTCAGAGGGTCAGTGCTGAGGGAGAGCCGCACTGTCGGAGGTCAGGATTGAGGGAGAGCTGCACTGTCGGAGGGTCAGTGCTGAGGGAGCACCACATGTGGCTGTTCAGTGCTGAGGGAGAGCCGCACTGTCGGAGTGTCAGTGCTGAAGGAGAGCCGCACTGTCGGAGGGTCAGTGCTGAGGGAGCACCACATGTGGGAGTGTCAGTGCTGAGGGAGAGCCGCACTGTCAGTGGGTCAGTGCTTAGGCAGAGCCACACTGTGGGAGGGTCAGTGCTGAGGGAGAGCCGCACTGTCGGAAGGTCAGTACTGAGGGCGAGCCGCACTGTGGAAGGGTCAGTGCTGAGGGAGAGCCACACTGTCGGAGGGTCAGTGCTGAGGGAGAGCCGCACTGTCGGATGGTCAGTGCTGAGGGAGAGCCGCACTGTCAGAGGGTCAGTGCTGAGGGATAGGCGCACTGTCAGAGGGTCAGTGCTGAGGGAGAGCCGCACTGTCAGAGGGTCAGTGCTGAGGGAGAGCCGCACTGTCAGAGGGTCAGTGCTGAGGGAGAGCCGTACTGTCGGAGGGTCAGTGCTTAGGGAGAGCCACACTGTCTCAGCGTCAGTGCTGAGGGAGAGCCGCACTGTCGGAAGGTCAGTACTGAGGGAGAGCCGCCCTGTGGAAGGGTCAGTGCTGAGGGAGAGCCGCACTGTCGGAAGGTCAGTGCTGAGGGAGAGCCGCACTGTCGGAGGGTCAGTGCTGAAGGAGAGCCGCACTGTCAGAGGGTCAGTACTGAGGGAGCACCACGTGGGAGGGTCAGTGCTGAGGGAGCACCACATGTGGGATGGTCAGTGCTGAGGGAGCACCACATGTGGAAGGGTCAGTGCTGAGGGAGAGCCGCACTGTCGGAAGGTCAATGCTGAGGGTGAGCCGCATTGTCGGAGGGTCAGTGCTGAGGGAGAGCCGCACTGTCGGAGGGTCAGTGCTGAGGGAGAGCCGCACTGTCGGAGGGTCAGTGCTGAGGGAGCACCACATGGGAGAGTCAGTGCTGAGGGAGCGCCGCACTGTCAGAAGGTCAGTATTGAGGGAGAGCCGCATTTTCGGAAGGTCAGTGCTGAGAGAGAGCCGCACTGTCGGAGGGTCAGTGGGGAGGGAGAGCCGCACTGTTGGAGGGTCAGTGCTGAGGGAGCACCACATGTGGGAGTGTCAGTGCTGAGGGAGAGCCGCACTGTCAGTGGGTCAGTGCTTAGGCAGAGCCACACTGTGGGAGGGTCAGTGCTGAGGGAGAGCCGCACTGTCGGAAGGTCAGTACTGAGGGCGAGCCGCACTGTGGAAGGGTCAGTGCTGAGGGAGAGCCACACTGTCGGAGGGTCAGTGCTGAGGGAGAGCCGCACTGTCGGATGGTCAGTGCTGAGGGAGAGCCGCACTGTCAGAGGGTCAGTGCTGAGGGATAGGCGCACTGTCAGAGGGTCAGTGCTGAGGGAGAGCCGCACTGTCAGAGGGTCAGTGCTGAGGGAGAGCCGCACTGTCAGAGGGTCAGTGCTGAGGGAGAGCCGCACTGTCAGAGGGTCAGTGCTGAGGGAGAGCCGCACTGTCGGAGGGTCAGAGCTGAGGGAGAGCCGCACTGTCGGAGGGTCAGAGCTGAGGGAGAGCCGCACTGTCGGAGGGTCAGTGCTGAGTGAGAGCCGCTCTGTCGGTGGGTAAGTGCTGAGTGAGGGCTGCACTGTCGGAGGGTCAGCGCTGAGGGAGAGCCGCACTGTCGGAGGGTCAGCGCTGAGGGAGAGCCGCACTGTCGGAGGGTCAGTGCTGAGGGAGAGCCGCACTGTCGGAGGTCAGGATTGAGGGAGAGCTGCACTGTCGGAGGGTCAGTGCTGAGGGAGCACCACATGTGGGCGGGTCCGCGCTGAGGGAGAGCCGTACTGTCGGAGGGTCAGTGCTTAGGGAGAGCCACACTGTCTCAGCGTCAGTGCTGAGGGAGAGCCGCACTGTCGGAAGGTCAGTACTGAGGGAGAGCCGCCCTGTGGAAGGGTCAGTGCTGAGGGAGAGCCGCACTGTCGGAAGGTCAGTGCTGAGGGAGAGCCGCACTGTCGGAGGGTCAGTGCTGAAGGAGAGCCGCACTGTCAGAGGGTCAGTACTGAGGGAGCACCACGTGGGAGGGTCAGTGCTGAGGGAGCACCACATGTGGGATGGTCAGTGCTGAGGGAGCACCACATGTGGAAGGGTCAGTGCTGAGGGAGAGCCGCACTGTCGGAAGGTCAATGCTGAGGGTGAGCCGCATTGTCGGAGGGTCAGTGCTGAGGGAGAGCCGCACTGTCGGAGGGTCAGTGCTGAGGGAGAGCCGCACTGTCGGAGGGTCAGTGCTGAGGGAGCACCACATGGGAGAGTCAGTGCTGAGGGAGCGCCGCACTGTCAGAAGGTCAGTATTGAGGGAGAGCCGCATTTTCGGAAGGTCAGTGCTGAGAGAGAGCCGCACTGTCGGAGGGTCAGTGGGGAGGGAGAGCCGCACTGTTGGAGGGTCAGTGCTGAGGAAGCGCCGCACTGTCGGAGGGTCAGTGCTTACGGAGAGCCGCACTGTCGGAGGGTCAGTGCTTACGGAGAGCCGCACTGTCGGAGGGTCAGTGCCGAGGGAGAGCCGCATTGTCGGAGGGTCAGTGCTGAGGGAGAGCCGCATTGTCGGAGTGTCAGTGCTGACGGAGAGCTGGACTGTCGGAGGGTCATTACTGAGCGAGCGCTGCACTATCAGAGGGTCACTGCTGTGGGAGAGCCGCACTGTCGGAGAGTCAGTGCTGAGGGAGAGCCGCACTGTCGGAGGGTCAGTGCTGTGGGAGCGCCACACTGTGGGAGGGTCAGCGCTGACGGAGAGCCGCACTGTCGGAGGGTCAGTGCTGCGGGAGAGCCGCATTGTCGGTCTGTCAGTGTTGAGGGTGAGCCGCACTGTCGGAGAGTCAGTGCAGAGGAAGCGCCGCACTGTCGGAGGGTCAGTGCTGAGGGAGCACCACATGTGGGCGTGTCAGTGCTGAGGGAGAGCCGCACTGTCGGAGGGTCGGTACTGAGGGAGAGCCGCACTGTCGGAAGGTCAGTATTGAGGCAGAGCCGCACTGTGGGAGGGTCAGTGCTGAGGGAGAGTCGCACTGTCGGAAGGTCAGTGCTGAGGGAGCACCACATGTGGGAGGGTCAGTGCTGAGGGAGAGCCGCACTGTCAGAGGGTCAG
>JANJGN010002143.1:0-85026 GCA_026770705.1 Isurus oxyrinchus
CCCTAGTGGGGGTGGGGTGGGGTGAAGGTACAGATAGCCCAGTGGGGGTGGGGTGGGGTGATGGTACAGATAGCCCTAGTTGGGGGGTGGGGTGGGGTGATGGTACAGATAGCCCTAGTGGGGGTGGGGTGGGGTGAAGGTACAGATAGCCCTAGTGGGGGTGGGGTGGGTGATGGTACAGATAGCCCTAGTGGGTGTGGGGTGGGGTGATGGTACAGATAGCCCTAGTGGGGGTGGGTGGGGTGAAGGTACAGATAGCCCTAGTGGGGGTGGGGTGGGGTGATGGTACAGATAGCCCTAGTGGGGGTGGGGTGGGGTGATGGTACAGATAGCCCTAGTGGGGGTGGGGTGGGATGAAGGTACAGATAGCCCTAGTGGGGGTGGGGTGTGGTGGGGTGAAGGTTACTGATAGCCCTAGTGGGGTGGGGTGGGTTGAAGGTACAGATAGCCCTAGAGGGGGTGGGGTGGGGTGAAGGCACAGATAGCCCTAGTGGGGGTGGGGTAGGGTGGGGTGAAGGTACAGATAGCCCTAGTGGGGGTGGGGTGGTGGTGGGGTGAAGGTAAAGATAGCCCTAGTGGGGGTGGGGTGGGTTGGGGTGAAGGTACAGATAGCCCTAGTGGGGGGGGGGGGGGTGGAGTGGGGTGAAAGTACAGATAGCCCTAGTTGGGGGGGGGGGGGGGGTGGGGTGGGGTGAAGGTACAGATAGCCCTGGTGGTGTGTGGTGGGGTGGGGTGAAGGTACAGATAGCCCTAGTGGGGGTGGGGTGGGGTGAAGGTACAGATCGCCCTAGTGGGGGTGGGGTGAAGGTACAGATAGCCCTAGTGCGGGTGGGGTGGGGTGAGGTGAAGGTACAGATAGCCCTAGTGGGGGTGGGGTGGGGTGAAGGTACAGATAGCCCTAGTGGGGTTGGGGTGGGGTGGGGTGAAGGTACAGATAGCCCTAGTGGGGTTGGGGTGGGTGGGGGTGAATGTACAGATAGCCCTAGTGGGGGTGGTGTAGGGTGGGGTGGGGTGAAGGTACAGATAGCCCTAGTGGGGGTGGGGTGGGGTGGGGTGAAGGTACAGATAGCCCTAGTGGGGGTGGGGTGGTGTGAAGGTACAGATAGCCCTAGTGGGGGAGGGGTGGGGTGGGGTGAAGGTACAGATAGCCCTAGTGGGGGTGGGGTGGGGTGGGGTGAAGGTACAGATAGCCCAAGTGGGGGGTGGGGTGGGGTGGGGTGAAGGTACAGATAGCCCTAGTGGGGGTGGGGTGGTGTGAAGGTACAGATAGCCCTAGTGGGGGTGGGGTGGGGGTGGGGTGAAGGTACAGATAGCCCTAGTCGGGGTGGGGTGGGGTGGGGTGAAGGTACTGATAGCCCTAGTGGGGTGGGGGGTGGGGTGAAGGTACCGATAGCCCTAGAGGGGGTGGGGTGGGGGGGGGTGGGGTGAAGGTACAGATAGCCCTAGTGGGGGTGGGGGTGGGGTGAAGGTACAGATAGCCCTAGTGGGGGTGGGGTGGGGTGAAGGTACAGATAGCCCTAGTGGGGGTGGGGGTGGGGTGAAGGTCATATAGCCCTAGTGGGGGGTGGGGTGGGGTGAAGGTACAGATAGCCCTAGTGGGGGTGGGGGTGGGGTGAAGGTACAGATAGCCCTAGTGGTGGGTGGGGTGGGGTGAAGGGACAGATAGCCCTAGTGGGGGTGGGGGTGAGGTGAGGGACAGATAGCCCTAGTGGGGGGGTGGTGTGGGGTGAAGGTACAGATAGCCCTAAGTGGGGGGTGGGGTGGGGTGAAGGTACAGATAGCCCTAGTGGGGGTGGGGTGGGGTGAAGGTACAGATAGCCCTAGTGGGGGTGGGGTGGGGTGAAGGTACAGATAGCCCTAGTGGGGGTGGGGTGGGGTGAAGGTACAGATAGCCCTAGTGGGTGTGGGGTGAGGTGAAGGTACAGATAGCCCTCGTGGGGGTGGGGTGGGGTGAAGGTACAGATAGCCCTAGTGGGGGTGGGGTGGGGTGAAGGTACAGATAGCCCTAGTGGGGGTGGGGGTGGGGTGAAGGTACAGATAGCCCTCGTGGGGGTGGGGTGGGGTGAAGGTACAGATAGCCCTCGTGGGGTGGGTGGGGTAAAGGTACAGATAGCCCTATTGGGGTTGGGGTGGGGTGGGGTGAAGGTACAGATAGCCCTATTGGGGTTGAGGTGGGGTGGGGTGAAGGTACAGATAGCCCTAGTGGGGGTAGGGTGGGGTGAAGTACAGATAGCCCTAGTTGGGGTGGGGTGGGGTGAAGGTACAGATAGCCCTAGTGGGGGTGGGGGTGGGGAGGGGGTGAAGGTACAGATAACCCAAGTGGGGGTGGGGTGGGGAGGAGTGAAGGGTACAGATAGCCCTAGTGGGGGTGGGGTGCGGTGGGGTGAAGGTACAGATAGCCCTAGTGGGGGTGGGATGGGGGTGAAGGTACAGATAGCCCTAGTGGGGGTGTGGTGGGGTGGGGTGAAGGTACAGATAGCCCCTAGTGGGGGTGGGCTGGGGTGGGGTGAAGGTACAGATAGCCCTAATGGGGGTGGGGTTGTGTGAAGGTACAGATAGCCCTAGTGGGGGTGGGGTGGGGTGTGGTGAAGGTACAGATAGCCCTCGTGGGGGTGGGGTGGGGTGGGGTGAAGGTACAGATAGCCCTCGTGGGGGTGGGGGGGGGGTGGGGTGAAGGTACAGATAGCCCTAGTGGGGGTGGGGGGGGGTGGGGTGAAGGTACAGATAGCCCTAGTGGGGGTGGGGTGGGGGTGGGGTGAAGGTACAGATAGCACTAGTGGGGGGTTGGGTGGGGTGGGGTGAAGGTACAGATAGCCCTAGTGGGGGTGGGGGTGGGGTGAAGGTACAGATAGCCCTCGTGGGGTGGGGTGGAGTGGGGTGAAGGTACAGATAGCACTAGTGGGGGTGGGGTGGGGGTGGGGTGAAGGTACAGATATCCCTAGTGGGGGTGGGGTGGGGTGAAGGTACGGATAGCCCTAGTGGGTGTGGGGTGGGGTGAAGGTACAGATAGCCCTAGTGGGGGTGAGGTGGGGTGGGGTGGGGTGAAGGTACAGATAGCCCTAGTGGCGGTGGGGGTGGGGTGGGGTGAAGGTACAGATAGCCATAGTAGGGGTGGGGTGGGGTGGGGTGAAGGTACAGATAGCCCTCGTGGGGGTGGGGGGGGAGGTGGGGTGAAGGTACAGATAGCCCTAGTGGGCGTGGGGCGGGTGGGGGGGGGGGTGGGGGGGGTGAAGGTACAGATAGCCCTAGTGGGGGTGGGGTGGGGGTGTGGTGGGTTGAAGGTACAGATAGCCCTAGTGGGGGTGGGGTGAGGTGAAGGTACAGATAGCCCTAGTGGGGGTGGGGTGGGGTGAGGTGAAGGGATAGATAGCCCTAGTGGGGGTGGGGGTGGGGTGAGGTGAAGGTACAGATAGCCCTAGTGGGGGTGGGGGTGAGGTTGGGGTGGGGTGAAGGTACAGATAGCCCTAGTGGGGGTGGGGTGGGGTGAAGGTACAGATAGCCCTAGTGGGGGAGGGGTGGGGTGGGGTGAAGGTACAGATAGCCCTAGTGGGGGTGGGGTGGGGTTGGGGTGGGGTGAAGGTACAGATAGCCCTAGAGGGGGTGGGGTGGGGTGGGGTGAAGGTACAGATAGCCCTAGTGGGGGTGGGGTGGGGTGAAGGTACAGATAGCCCTAGTGGGGGTGGGGTGGGGTGAAGGTACAGATAGCCCTAGTGGGGGTGGGGGTGGGGTTGGGGTGAAGGTACAGATAGCCCTAGTGGGTGTGGGGTGGGGTGGGGTGAAGGTACAGATAGCACTAGTGGGGGTGGGGTGAAGGTACAGATAGCCCTAGTGGGGGTGGGGTGAAGGTACAGATAGCCCTAGTGGGGGTGGGGGTGAAGGTACAGATAGCCCTAGTGGGGGTGGGGTGGGGTGAAGGTACAGATAGCGCTACGGGGGTGGGGGTGGGGTGAAGGTACAGATAGCCCTAGTGGGGGTGGGGTGGGGGTGAAGGTACAGATAGCCCTAGTGGGGGCGGGTGGGGTGAAGGTACAGATAGCCCTAGTGGGGGTGGGGTGGGGTGGGGTGAAGGTACAGATAGCCCTAGTGGGGGTGGGGTGGGGTGGGGTGAAGGTACAGATAGCCCTAGTGGGGGTGGGGTGGGGTGAAGGTACAGATAGCCCTAGTGGGGGGGTGGGGCGGGGTGAAGGTACAGATAGCCCTAGTGGGGGTGGGGCGGGGTGAAGGTACAGATAGCCCTAGTGGGGGTGGGGCGGGGTGAAGGTACAGATAGCCCTAGTGGGGGTGGGGCGGGGTGAAGGTACAGATAGCCCTAGTGGGGGTGGGGCGGGGTGAAGGTACAGATAGCCCTAGTGGGGGTGGGGTGGGGGTGAAGGTACAGATAGCCCTAGTGGGGGGTGGGGTGGGGTGAAGGTACAGATAGCCCTAGTGGGGGTGGGGTGGGGTGAAGGTACAGATAGCCCTAGTGGGGGTGGGGTGGGGTGAAGGTACAGATAGCCCTAGTGGGGGTGGGGTGGGGTGAAGGTACAGATAGCCCTAGTGGGGGTGGGGTGGGCTGAAGGTACAGATAGCCCTAGTGGGGGTGGGGTGGGGTGAAGGTACAGATAGCCCTAGTGGGGGGTGGGGTGGGGTGAAGGTACAGATAGCCCTAGTGGGGGTGGGGTGGGGTGAAGGTACAGATAGCCCTAGTGGGGGGTGGGGTGGGGTGGGGTGAAGGTACAGATAGCCCTAGTGGGGGTGGGGTGGGGTGGGGTGAAGGTACAGATAGCCCTAGTGGGGGTGGGGGTGGGGTGAAGGTACAGATAGCCCTAGTGGGGGTGGGGTGGGGTGATGGTACAGATAGCCCTAGTGGGGGTGGGGGTGGGGTGAAGGTACAGATAGCCCTGGTGGGGGTGGGGTGGGGTGAAGGTACAGATAGCCCTGGTGGGGGGTGGGGTGTGGTGGGGTGAAGGTACAGATAGCCCTAGTGGGGGTGGGGGTGGAGTGAAGGTACAGATAGCCCTAGTGGGGGTGGGGTGGGGTGAAGGTACAGATAGCCCTAGTGGGGGTGGGGTGGGGTGGGGTGAAGGTAAAGATAGCCCTAGTGGGGGTGGGGTGGGTTGGGGTGAAGGTACAGATAGCCCTAGTGGGGGGGGGGGGGGGGTGGAGTGGGGGTGAAAGTACAGATAGCCCTAGTGGGCGGGGGGGGGGGGGGTGGGGTGGGGTGAAGGTACAGATAGCCCTGGTGGGTGTGTGGTGGGGTGGGGTGAAGGTACAGATAGCCCTAGTGGGGGTGGGGTGGGGTGGGGTGAAGGTACAGATAGCCCTAGTGGGGGGTGGGGTGAAGGTACAGATAGCCCTAGTGGGGGTGGGGTGGGGTGAGGTGAAGGTACAGATAGCCCTAGTGGGGGTGGGGTGGGGGTGGGGTGAAGGTACAGATAGCCCTAGTGGGGTTGGGGTGGGGTGGGGTGAAGGTACAGATAGCCCTAGTGGGGGTGGGGTGGGGTGGGGTGAAGGTACAGATAGCCCTAGTGGGGGTGGGGTAGGGTGGGGTGGGGTGAAGGTACAGATAGCCCCT
Organism: Isurus oxyrinchus; assembly: GCA_026770705.1. Classification (NCBI taxonomy): domain Eukaryota; kingdom Metazoa; phylum Chordata; class Chondrichthyes; order Lamniformes; family Lamnidae; genus Isurus; species Isurus oxyrinchus. Next base: position 5,555 of record JANJGN010002143.1, read on the forward strand.
AGTGGGGGTGGGGTGGGGTGAAGGTACAGATAGCCCTAGTGGGGGGTGGGGTGCGGTGGGTTGAAGGTACAGATAGCCCTAGTGGGGGTGGGGTGGGGTGAAGGTACAGATAGCCCTAGTGGGGGTGGGGTGGGGTGAAGGTACAGATAGCGCTACTGGGGGTGGGGTGGGGTGAAGGTACAGATAGCCCTAGTGGGGGGTGGGGTGGGGTGAAGGTACAGATAGTCCTAGTGGGGGGCGGGTGGGGTGAAGGTACAGATAGCCCTAGTGGGGGTGGGGTGGGGTGGGGTGAAGGTACAGATAGCCCTAGTGGGGGTGGGGTGGGGTGGGGTGAAGGTACAGATAGCCCTAGTGGGGGTGGGGTGGGGTGAAGGTACAGATAGCCCTAGTGGGGGTGGGGTGGGGTGAAGGTACAGATAGGCCCTAGTGGGGGTGGGGTAGGGTGAAGGTGCAGATAGCCCCAGTGGGGGTGGGGTGGGGTGAAGGTACAGATAGCCCTAGTGGGGGTGGGGCGGGGTGAAGGTACAGATAGCCCTAGTGGGGGTGGGGCGGGGTGAAGGTACAGATTAGCCCTAGTGGGGGTGGGGCGGGGTGAAGGTACAGATAGCCCTAGTGGGGGGTGGGGCGGGGTGAAGGTACAGATAGCCCTAGTGGGGGTGGGGCGGGGTGAAGGTACAGATAGCCCTAGTGGGGGTGGGGCGGGGTGAAGGTACAGATAGCCCTAGTGGGGGTGGGGCGGGGTGAAGGTACAGATAGCCCTAGTGGGGGTGGGGGGGGGTGGGGGGGGGGGTGAAGGTACAGATAGCCCTAGTGGGGGTGGGGTGGGGTGAAGGTACAGATAGCCCTAGTGGGGGTGGGGTGGGGTGAAGGTACAGATAGTCCTAGTGGGGGGTGGGGGTGGGGTGAAGGTACAGATAGCCCTAGTGGGGGTGGGGTGGGGTGAAGGTACAGATAGCCCTAGTGGGGGTGGGGTGGGGTGAAGGTACAGATAGCCCTAGTGGGGGTGGGGTGGGGTGAAGGTACAGATAGCCCTAGTGGGGGGTGGGGTGGGGTGGGGTGAAGGTACAGATAGCCCTAGTGTGGGTGGGGTGGGGTGAAGGTACAGATAGCCCTCGTGGGGGTGGGGTGGGGAGGAGTGAAGGTACAGATAGCCCTAGTGGGGGTGGGGTGCGGTGGGGTGAAGGTACAGATAGCCCTAGTGGGGGTGGGATGGGGTGAAGGTACAGATAGCCTAGTGGGGGTGTGGTGGGGTGGGGAGAAGGTACAGATAGCCCTAGTGGGGGTGGGCTGGGGTGGGGTGAAGGTACAGATAGCCCTAATGGGGGGGTGGGGTGGGGTGAAGGTACAGATAGCCCTAGTGGGGGTGGGGTGGGGTGGGGTGAAGGTACAGATAGCCCTCGTGGGGTGGGGTGGGGTGGGGTGAAGGTACAGATAGCCCTCGTGGGTGTGGGGGGGGGTGGGGTGAAGGTACAGATAGCCCTCGTCGGGGGTGGGGGGGGGTGGGGTGAAGGTACAGATAGCCCTAGTGGGGGTGGGGTGGGGTGGGGTGAAGGTACAGATAGCCCTAGTGGGGGTGGGGGTGGGGTGGGGTGAAGGTACAGATAGCACTAGTGGGGGTTGGGTGGGGTGGGGTGAAGGTACAGATAGCCCTAGTGGGGGTGGGGTGGGGTGGGGTGAAGGTACAGATAGCCCTAGTGGGGGAGGGGTGGGGTGAAGGTACAGATAGCCCTCGTGGGGGTGGGGTGGAGTCAGGTGAAGGTACAGATAGCACTAGTGGGGGTGGGGTGGGGTGGGGTGAAGGTACAGATAGCCCTAGTGGGGGTGGGGTGGGGTGAAGGTACAGATAGCCCTAGTGGGTGGTGGGGTGTGGGGTGAAGGTACAGATAGCCCTAGTGGGGGGTGAGGTGGGGGTGGGGTGGGGTGAAGGTACAGATAGCCCTAGTGGGGGTGGGGTGGGGTGGGGTGAAGGTACAGATAGCCCTCGTGGGGGTGGGGGGGGGTGGGGTGAAGGTACAGATAGCCCTAGTGGGGGTGGGGCGGGTGGGGGGGGGTGGGGGGTGAAGGTACAGATAGCCCTAGTGGGGGTGGGGTGTGGGTGGGGTGAAGGTACAGATAGCCGTAGTGGGGGTGGGGTGGGGTGTGGTGGGTTGAAGGTACAGATAGCCCTAGTGGGGGTGGGGTGAGGTGAAGGTACAGATAGCCCTAGTGGGGGGTGGGGTGGGGTGAGGTGAAGGTACAGATAGCCCTAGTGGGGGTGGGGTGGGGTGAGGTGAAGGTATAGATAGCCCTAGTGGGGGGTGGGGTGAGGTGGGGTGGGGTGAAGGTACAGATAGCCCTAGTGGGGGTGGGGTGGGGTGAAGGTACAGATAGCCCTAGTGGGGGAGGTGTGGGGTGGGGTGAAGGTACAGATAGCCCTAGTGGGGGGTGGGTGGGGTGAAGGTACAGATAGCCCTAGAGGGGGTGGGGTGGGGTGGGTGAAGGTACAGATAGCCCTAGTGGGGGGTGGGGTGGGGTGAAGGTACAGATAGCCCTAGTGGGGGTGGGGTGGGGTGGGTGAAGGTACAGATAGCCCTAGTGGGGGTGGGGTGGGGGTGGGGTGAAGGTACAGATAGCCCTAGTGGGGGGTGGGGTGAAGGTACAGATAGCCCTAGTGGGGGTGGGGGTAGGGTGGGGTGGGGTGAAGGTACAGATAGCCCAAGTGGGGGTGTGGTGGGGTGAAGGTACAGATAGCCCTAGTGGGGGTGGGGTGGGGTGAAGGTACAGATAGCCCTAGTGGGGGTGGGGTGGGGTGAAGGTACAGATAGCCCTAGTGGCGGTGGGGTGGGGTGGGGTTGGGTTAAGGTACAGATAGCCCTAGTGGGGGTGGGGTGGGGTGAAGGTACAGATAGCCCTAGTGGGGGTGAGGTGGGGTGGGGTGAAGGTACAGATAGCCCTAGTGGGGGTGGGGTGGGGTGAAGGTACAGATAGCCCTAGTGGGGGTGGGGTGGGGTGAAGGTACAGATAGCCCTAGTGGGGGTGGGGTGGGGTGAAGGTACAGATAGCCCTAGTGGGGGTGGGGTGGGGTGATGGTACAGATAGCCCTAGTGGGGGTGGGGTGGGGTGATGGTACAGATAGCCCTAGTGGGGGTGGGGTGGGGTGAAGGTACAGATAGACCTAGTGGGGGTGGGGTGGGGTGAAGGTACAGATAGACCTAGTGGGGGGTGGGGTGGGGTGATGGTACAGATAGCCCTAGTGGGGGTGGGGTGGGGTGATGGTACAGATAGCCCTAGTGGGGGTGGGGGTGGGGTGAAGGTACAGATAGCCCTAGTGGGGGGTGGGGTGGGGTGAAGGTACAGATAGCCCTAGTGGGGGTGGGGTGGGGGTGATGGTACAGATAGCCCTAGTGGGGGTGGGGTGGGGTGAAGGTACAGATAGCCCTAGTGGGGGTGGGGTGTGGTGGGGTGAAGGTACAGATAGCCCTAGTGGGGGTGGGGTGGAGTGAAGGTACAGATAGCCCTAGTGCGGGTGGGGTGGGGTGAAGGTACAGATAGCCCTAGTGGGGGTGGGGTAGGGTGGGGGTGAAGGTACAGATAGCCCTAGTGGGGGTGGGGGTGGGGTGGGGTGAAGGTAAAGATAGCCCTAGTGGGGGTGGGGTGGGTTGGGGTGAAGGTACAGATAGCCCTAGTGGGGGGGGGGGGGGTGGAGTGGGGGTGAAAGTACAGATAGCCCTAGTGGGGGGGGGGGTGGGGTGAAGGTACAGATAGCCCTAGTGGGGGTGGGGTGAAGGTACAGATAGCCCTAGTGGGGGTGGGGCGGGGTGAGGTGAAGGTACAGATAGCCCTAGTGGGGGTGGGGTGGGGTGAAGGTACAGATAGCCCTAGTGGGGTTGGGGGTGGGGTGGGGTGAAGGTACAGATAGCCCTAGTGGGGGTGGGGTGGGGTGAAGGTACAGATAGCCCTAGTGGGGGTGGGGTAGGGTGGGGTGGGGTGAAGGTACAGATAGCCCTAGTGGGGGTGGGGTGGGGTGGGGTGAAGGTACAGATAGCCCTAGTGGGGCTGGGGGTGCGGTGGGTTGAAGGTACAGATAGCCCTAGTGGGGGTGGGTTGGGGTGAAGGTACAGATAGCCCTAGTGGGGGTGGGGTGGGGTGGGGTGAAGGTACAGATAGCCCTAGTGGGGGTGGGGTGAAGGTACAGATAGCCCTAGTGGGGGTGGGGCGGTGTGAGGTGAAGGTACAGATAGCCCTAGTGGGGGGTGGGGTGGGGTGGGGTGAAGGTACAGATAGCCCTAGTGGGGTTGGGGTGTGGTGGGGTGAAGGTACAGATAGCCCTAGTGGGGGTGGGGTGGGGTGGGGTGAAGGTACAGATAGCCCTAGTGGGGGTGGGGTAGGGTGGGGTGGGGTGAAGGTACAGATAGCCCTAGTGGGGGTGGGGTGGGGTGGGGTGAAGGTACAGATAGCCCTAGTGGGGGTGGGGTGGGTTGAAGGTACAGATAGCCCTAGTGGGGGTGGGGTGGGGTGAAGGTACAGATAGCGCTACTGGGGGTGGGGTGGGGTGAAGGTACAGATAGCCCTAGTGGGGGTGGGGTGGGGTGAAGGTACAGACAGCCCTAGTGGGGGCGGGTGGGGTGAAGGTACAGATAGCCCTAGTGGGGGTGGGGTGGGGTGGGGTGAAGGTACAGATAGCCCTAGTGGGGGTGGGGTGGGGGTGGGGTGAAGGTACAGATAGCCCTAGTGGGGGTGGGGTGGGGGGAAGGTACAGATAGCCCTAGTGGGGGTGGGGCGGGGTGAAGGTACAGATAGCCCTAGTGGGGGTGGGGCGGGGTGAAGGTACAGATAGCCCTAGTGGGGGTGGGGCGGGGTGAAGGTACAGATAGCCCTAGTGGGGGTGGGGCGGGGTGAAGGTACAGATAGCCCTAGTGGGGGTGGGGCGGGGTGAAGGTACAGATAGCCCTAGTGGGGGTGGGGCGGGGTGAAGGTACAGATAGCCCTAGTGGGGGTGGGGCGGGGTGAAGGTACAGATAGCCCTAGTGGGGGTGGGGCGGGGTGAAGGTACAGATAGCCCTAGTGGGGGGTGGGGCGGGGTGAAGGTACAGATAGCCCTAGTGGGGGTGGGGCGGGGTGAAGGTACAGATAGCCCTAGTGGGGGTGGGGCGGGGTGAAGGTACAGATAGCCCTAGTGGGGGTGGGGCGGGGTGAAGGTACAGATAGCCCTAGTGGGGGTGGGGCGGGGTGAAGGTACAGATAGCCCTAGTGGGGGTGGGGTGGGGTGAAGGTACAGATAGCCCTAGTGGGGGTGGGGTGGGGTGAAGGTACAGATAGCCCTAGTGGGGGTGGGGTGGGGTGAAGGTACAGATAGCCCTAGTGGGGGTGGGGTGGGGTGAAGGTACAGATAGCCCTAGTGGGGGTGGGGTGTGGTGGGGTGAAGGTACAGATAGCCCTAGTGGGGGTGGGGTGGGGTGAAGGTACAGATAGCCCTAGTGGGGGTGGGGTGGGGTGAAGGTACAGATAGCCCTAGTGGGGGTGGGGTGGGGTGGGGTGAAGGTACAGATAGCCCTAGTGGGGGGGGGGTGGGGTGAAGGTACAGATAGCCCTCGTGGGGGTGGGGTGGGGTGGGGTGAAGGTACAGATAGCCCTAGTGGGGGTGGGGCGGGGTGAAGGTACAGATAGCCCTAGTGGGGGTGGGGCGGGGTGGGGTGAAGGTACAGATAGCCCTAGTGGGGGTGGGGCGGGGTGAAGGTACAGATAGCCCTAGTGGGGGTGGGGCGGGGTGAAGGTACAGATAGCCCTAGTGGGGGTGGGGCGGGGTGAAGGTACAGATAGCCCTAGTGGGGGTGGGGCGGGGTGAAGGTACAGATAGCCCTAGTGGGGGTGGGGCGGGGTGAAGGTACAGATAGCCCTAGTGGGGGTGGGGCGGGGTGAAGGTACAGATAGCCCTAGTGGGGGTGGGGCGGGGTGAAGGTACAGATAGCCCTAGTGGGGGTGGGGCGGGGTGAAGGTACAGATAGCCCTAGTGGGGGTGGGGCGGGGTGAAGGTACAGATAGCCCTAGTGGGGGTGGGGCGGGGTGAAGGTACAGATAGCCCTAGTGGGGGTGGGGCGGGGTGAAGGTACAGATAGCCCTAGTGGGGGTGGGGTGGGGTGAAGGTACAGATAGCCCTAGTGGGGGTGGGGTGGGGTGAAGGTACAGATAGCCCTAGTGGGGGTGGGGTGGGGTGAAGGTACAGATAGCCCTAGTGGGGGTGGGGTGAAGGTACAGATAGCCCTAGTGGGGGTGGGGTGAAGGTACAGATAGCCCTAGTGGGGGTGGGGTGTGGTGGGGTGAAGGTACAGATAGCCCTAGTGGGGGGTGGGGTGCGGTGAAGGTACAGATAGCCCTAGTGGGGGTGGGGTGGGGTGGGGGTGAAGGTACAGATAGCCCTAGTGGGGGTGGGGTGGGGTGAAGGTACAGATAGCCCTCGTGGGGGTGGGGTGGGGTGGGGTGAAGGTACAGATAGCCCTATTGGGGTTGGGGTGGGGTGAAGGTACAGATAGCCCTAGTGGGGTTGGGGTGGGGTGGGGTGAAGGTACAGATAGCCCTAGTGGGGTTGGGGTGGGGTGGGGTGAAGGTACAGATAGCCCTAGTGGGGGTGGGGAGGGGTGAAGGTACAGATAGCCCTAGTGGGGGTGGGGCGGGGTGAAGGTACAGATAGCCCTAGTGGGGGTGGGGCGGGGTGAAGGTACAGATAGCCCTAGTGGGGGTGGGGCGGGGTGAAGGTACAGATAGCCCTAGTGGGGGTGGGGCGGGGTGAAGGTACAGATAGCCCTAGTGGGGGTGGGGCGGGGTGAAGGTACAGATAGCCCTAGTGGGGGTGGGGTGGGGTGAAGGTACAGATAGCCCTAGTGGGGGTGGGGTGGGGTGAAGGTACAGATAGCCCTAGTGGGGGTGGGGTGGGGTGATGGTACAGATAGCCCTAGTGGGGGTGGGGTGGGGTGAAGGTACAGATAGCCCTAGTGGGGGTGGGGTGTGGTGGGGTGAAGGTACAGATAGCCCTAGTGGGGGTGGGGTGGAGTGAAGGTACAGATAGCCCTAGTGCGGGTGGGGTGGGGTGAAGGTACAGATAGCCCTAGTGGGGGTGGGGTAGGGTGGGGTGAAGGTACAGATAGCCCTAGTGGGGGTGGGGTGGGGTGGGGTGAAGGTAAAGATAGCCCTAGTGGGGGTGGGGTGGGTTGGGGTGAAGGTACAGATAGCCCTAGTGGGGGGGGGGGGGGTGGAGTGGGGTGAAAGTACAGATAGCCCTAGTGGGGGGGGGGGGGTGGGGTGAAGGTACAGATAGCCCTAGTGGGGGTGGGGTGAAGGTACAGATAGCCCTAGTGGGGGTGGGGCGGGGTGAGGTGAAGGTACAGATAGCCCTAGTGGGGGTGGGGTGGGGTGAAGGTACAGATAGCCCTAGTGGGGTTGGGGTGGGGTGAAGGTACAGATAGCCCTAGTGGGGGTGGGGTGGGGTGAAGGTACAGATAGCCCTAGTGGGGGTGGGGTAGGGTGGGGTGGGGTGAAGGTACAGATAGCCCTAGTGGGGGTGGGGTGGGGTGGGGTGAAGGTACAGATAGCCCTAGTGGGGCTGGGGTGCGGTGGGTTGAAGGTACAGATAGCCCTAGTGGGGGTGGGTTGGGGTGAAGGTACAGATAGCCCTAGTGGGGGTGGGGTGGGGTGGGGTGAAGGTACAGATAGCCCTAGTGGGGGTGGGGTGAAGGTACAGATAGCCCTAGTGGGGGTGGGGCGGTGTGAGGTGAAGGTACAGATAGCCCTAGTGGGGGTGGGGGTGGGGTGGGGTGAAGGTACAGATAGCCCTAGTGGGGTTGGGGTGTGGTGGGGTGAAGGTACAGATAGCCCTAGTGGGGGTGGGGTGGGGTGGGGTGAAGGTACAGATAGCCCTAGTGGGGGTGGGGTAGGGTGGGGTGGGGTGAAGGTACAGATAGCCCTAGTGGGGGTGGGGTGGGGTGGGGTGAAGGTACAGATAGCCCTAGTGGGGGTGGGGTGGGTTGAAGGTACAGATAGCCCTAGTGGGGGTGGGGTGGGGTGAAGGTACAGATAGCGCTACTGGGGGTGGGGTGGGGTGAAGGTACAGATAGCCCTAGTGGGGGTGGGGTGGGGTGAAGGTACAGACAGCCCTAGTGGGGGCGGGTGGGGTGAAGGTACAGATAGCCCTAGTGGGGGTGGGGTGGGGTGGGGTGAAGGTACAGATAGCCCTAGTGGGGGTGGGGTGGGGTGGGGTGAAGGTACAGATAGCCCTAGTGGGGGTGGGGTGGGGGGAAGGTACAGATAGCCCTAGTGGGGGTGGGGCGGGGTGAAGGTACAGATAGCCCTAGTGGGGGTGGGGCGGGGTGAAGGTACAGATAGCCCTAGTGGGGGTGGGGCGGGGTGAAGGTACAGATAGCCCTAGTGGGGGTGGGGCGGGGTGAAGGTACAGATAGCCCTAGTGGGGGTGGGGCGGGGTGAAGGTACAGATAGCCCTAGTGGGGGTGGGGCGGGGTGAAGGTACAGATAGCCCTAGTGGGGGTGGGGCGGGGTGAAGGTACAGATAGCCCTAGTGGGGGTGGGGCGGGGTGAAGGTACAGATAGCCCTAGTGGGGGTGGGGCGGGGTGAAGGTACAGATAGCCCTAGTGGGGGTGGGGCGGGGTGAAGGTACAGATAGCCCTAGTGGGGGTGGGGCGGGGTGAAGGTACAGATAGCCCTAGTGGGGGTGGGGCGGGGTGAAGGTACAGATAGCCCTAGTGGGGGTGGGGTGGGGTGAAGGTACAGATAGCCCTAGTGGGGGTGGGGTGGGGTGAAGGTACAGATAGCCCTAGTGGGGGTGGGGTGGGGTGAAGGTACAGATAGCCCTAGTGGGGGTGGGGTGTGGTGGGGTGAAGGTACAGATAGCCCTAGTGGGGGTGGGGTGGGGTGAAGGTACAGATAGCCCTAGTGGGGGTGGGGTGGGGTGAAGGTACAGATAGCCCTAGTGGGGGTGGGGTGGGGTGAAGGTACAGATAGCCCTAGTGGGGGTGGGGTGGGGTGGGGTGAAGGTACAGATAGCCCTAGTGGGGGGGGGGTGGGGTGAAGGTACAGATAGCCCTCGTGGGGGTGGGGTGGGGTGGGGTGAAGGTACAGATAGCCCTAGTGGGGGTGGGGCGGGGTGAAGGTACAGATAGCCCTAGTGGGGGTGGGGCGGGGTGGGGTGAAGGTACAGATAGCCCTAGTGGGGGTGGGGCGGGGTGAAGGTACAGATAGCCCTAGTGGGGGTGGGGCGGGGTGAAGGTACAGATAGCCCTAGTGGGGGTGGGGCGGGGTGAAGGTACAGATAGCCCTAGTGGGGGTGGGGCGGGGTGAAGGTACAGATAGCCCTAGTGGGGGTGGGGCGGGGTGAAGGTACAGATAGCCCTAGTGGGGGTGGGGCGGGGTGAAGGTACAGATAGCCCTAGTGGGGGTGGGGCGGGGTGAAGGTACAGATAGCCCTAGTGGGGGTGGGGCGGGGTGAAGGTACAGATAGCCCTAGTGGGGGTGGGGCGGGGTGAAGGTACAGATAGCCCTAGTGGGGGTGGGGTGGGGTGAAGGTACAGATAGCCCTAGTGGGGGTGGGGTGGGGTGAAGGTACAGATAGCCCTAGTGGGGGTGGGGTGGGGTGAAGGTACAGATAGCCCTAGTGGGGGTGGGGTGAAGGTACAGATAGCCCTAGTGGGGGTGGGGTGAAGGTACAGATAGCCCTAGTGGGGGTGGGGTGTGGTGGGGTGAAGGTACAGATAGCCCTAGTGGGGGTGGGGTGGGGTGAAGGTACAGATAGCCCTAGTGGGGGTGGGGTGGGGTGGGGTGAAGGTACAGATAGCCCTAGTGGGGGTGGGGTGGGGTGAAGGTACAGATAGCCCTCGTGGGGGTGGGGTGGGGTGGGGTGAAGGTACAGATAGCCCTATTGGGGTTGGGGTGGGGTGAAGGTACAGATAGCCCTAGTGGGGTTGGGGTGGGGTGGGGTGAAGGTACAGATAGCCCTAGTGGGGTTGGGGTGGGGTGGGGTGAAGGTACAGATAGCCCTAGTGGGGGTGGGGAGGGGTGAAGGTACAGATAGCCCTAGTGGGGGTGGGGCGGGGTGAAGGTACAGATAGCCCTAGTGGGGGTGGGGCGGGGTGAAGGTACAGATAGCCCTAGTGGGGGTGGGGCGGGGTGAAGGTACAGATAGCCCTAGTGGGGGTGGGGCGGGGTGAAGGTACAGATAGCCCTAGTGGGGGTGGGGCGGGGTGAAGGTACAGATAGCCCTAGTGGGGGTGGGGCGGGGTGAAGGTACAGATAGCCCTAGTGGGGGTGGGGCGGGGTGAAGGTACAGATAGCCCTAGTGGGGGTGGGGCGGGGTGAAGGTACAGATAGCCCTAGTGGGGGTGGGGCGGGGTGAAGGTACAGATAGCCCTAGTGGGGGTGGGGCGGGGTGAAGGTACAGATAGCCCTAGTGGGGGTGGGGCGGGGTGAAGGTACAGATAGCCCTAGTGGGGGTGGGGCGGGGTGAAGGTACAGATAGCCCTAGTGGGGGTGGGGCGGGGTGAAGGTACAGATAGCCCTAGTGGGGGTGGGGCGGGGTGAAGGTACAGATAGCCCTAGTGGGGGTGGGGCGGGGTGAAGGTACAGATAGCCCTAGTGGGGGTGGGGCGGGGTGAAGGTACAGATAGCCCTAGTGGGGGTGGGGCGGGGTGAAGGTACAGATAGCCCTAGTGGGGGTGGGGCGGGGTGAAGGTACAGATAGCCCTAGTGGGGGTGGGGCGGGGTGAAGGTACAGATAGCCCTAGTGGGGGTGGGGTGGGGTGAAGGTACAGATAGCCCTAGTGGGGGTGGGGTGGGGTGAAGGTACAGATAGCCCTAGTGGGGGTGGGGTGGGGTGAAGGTACAGATAGCCCTAGTGGGGGTGGGGTGGGGTGAAGGTACAGATAGCCCTAGTGGGGGTGGGGTGGGGTGAAGGTACAGATAGCCCTAGTGGGGGTGGGGTGGGGTGAAGGTACAGATAGCCCTAGTGGGGGTGGGGTGGGGTGAAGGTACAGATAGCCCTAGTGGGGGTGGGGTGGGGTGAAGGTACAGATAGCCCTAGTGGGGGTGGGGTGGGGTGGGGTGAAGGTACAGATAGCCCTAGTGTGGGTGGGGTGGGGTGGGGTGAAGGTACAGATAGCCCTAGTGTGGGTGGGGTAGGGTGAAGGTACAGATAGCCCTAGTGGGGTTGGGGTGGGGTGGGGTGAAGGTACAGATAGCCCTAGTGGGGGTGGGGTGAAGGTACAGATGGCCCTAGTCGGGGTGGGGTGGGGTGAAGGTACAGATAGCCCTAGTGGGGGTGGGGTGGGGTGAACGTACAGATAGCCCTAGTGGGGGTAGGCTGGGGTGAAGGTACAGATAGCCCTAGTGGGGGTGGGATGGGGTGAAGGTACAGATAGCCCTAGTGGGGGTGGGATGGGGTGAAGGTACAGATAGCCCTAGTGGGGGTGGGGTGAAGGTACAGATAGCCCTAGTGGGGGTGGGGTGAAGGTACAGATAGCCCTAGTGGGGGTGGGGTGAAGGTACAGATAGCCCTAGTGGGGGTGGGGTGAAGGTACAGATAGCCCTAGTGGGGGTGGGGTGAAGGTACAGATAGCCCTAGTGGGGGTGGGGTGAAGGTACAGATAGCCCTAGTGGGGGTGCGGTGAAGGTACAGATAGCCCTAGTGGGGGTGCGGTGGGGTGAAGGTACAGATAGCCCTAGTGGGGGTGGGGTGAAGGTACAGATAGCCCTAGTGGGGGTGGGGTGGGGTGAAGGTACAGATAGCCCTAGTGGGGGTGGGGTGGGCTGAAGGCACAGATAGCCCTAGTGGGGGTGGGGTGGGCTGAAGGCACAGATAGCCCTAGTGGGGGTGGGGTGGGGTGGGGTGAAGGTACAGATAGCCCTAGTGGGGGTGGGGTGGGGTGGGGTGAAGGTACAGATAGCCCTAGTGGGGGTGGGGTGGGGTGAAGGTACAGATAGCCCTAGTGGGGGTGGGGTGAAGGTACAGATAGCCCTAGTGGGGGTGGGGTGGGGTGAAGGTACAGATAGCACTAGTGGGGGTGGGGTGAAGGTACAGATAGCCCTAGTGGGGGTGGGGTGGGGTGAAGGTACAGATAGCCCTAGTGGGGGTGGGGTGGGGTGAAGGTACAGATAGCCCTAGTGGGGGTGGGGTGGGGTGAAGGCACAGATAGCCCTAGTGGGGGTGGGGTGGGGTGAAGGCACAGATAGCCCTAGTGGGGGTGGGGTGGGGTGAAGGCACAGATAGCCCTAGTGGGGGTGGGGTGGGGTGAAGGTACAGATAGCCCTAGTGGGGTTGGGGTGAAGGTACAGATAGCCCTAGTGGGGGTGGGGTGAAGGTACAGATAGCCCTAGTGGGGGTGGGGTGAAGGTACAGATAGCCCTAGTGGGGGTGGGGTGAAGGTACAGATAGCCCTAGCGGGGGTGGGGTGAAGGTACAGATAGCCCTAGTGGGGGTGGGGTGAAGGTACAGATAGCCCTAGCGGGGGTGGGGTGAAGGTACAGATAGCCCTAGTGGGGGTGGGGTGAAGGTACAGATAGCCCTAGTGGGGGTGGGGTGGGGTGGGGTGAAGGTACAGATAGCCCTAGTGGGGGTGGGGTGGGGTGAAGGTACAGATAGCCCTAGTGGGGGTGGGGTGGGGTGAAGGTACAGATAGCCCTAGTGGGGGTGGGGTGAAGGTACAGATAGCCCTAGTGGGGGTGGGGTGAAGGCACAGATAACCCTAGTGGGGGTGGGGTGAAGGTACAGATAGCCCTAGTGGGGGTGGGGTGAAGGCACAGATAGCCCTAGTGGGGGTGGGGTGGGGTGAAGGCACAGATAGCCCTAGTGGGGGTGGGGTGGGGTGAAGGTACAGATAGCCCTAGTGGGGTGGGGTGAAGGTACAGATAGCCCTAGTGGGGTGGGGTGAAGGTACAGATAGCCCTAGTGGGGTGGGGTGAAGGTACAGATAGCCCTAGTGGGGTGGGGTGAAGGTACAGATAGCCCTAGTGGGGTGGGGTGAAGGTACAGATAGCCCTAGTGGGGTGGGGTGAAGGTACAGATAGCCCTAGTGGGGGTGGGGTGGGGTGAAGGCACAGATAGCCCTAGTGGGGGTGGGGTGGGGTGAAGGTACAGATAGCCCTAGTGGGGGTGGGGTGGGGTGAAGGCACAGATAGCCCTAGTGGGGGTGGGGTGGGGTGAAGGCACAGATAGCCCTAGTGGGGGTGGGGTGGGGTGAAACAGGTTAAAAGCTGGAGATAAAACAATGGCTGGAAATACATTTAAAAAATAGAAATATGTGGGAAGAGAAAAATTTGTATAAATTATTGGAAAAAACATTCCACCTCCTTCGTCCCGGTTCCCCAGCCCACACTGCGCATGCTCCACTCCCAGCAGGCTCCGCCCCTCTCACTCCGATTGGCTGGATGACCAGCGGCTCCTGCTCTCTACTCCAACCCCGCCCCTTCTTCCTATTGGTCCGGACCTGCCGCCAATCATTTGGATTCGGAATATGCGCAGTCCGTGGAAACAGACGGGCGCTCGAGCGGATTTGAAAGTCCTACAAAGACGGAGTTTGGGTCCAGAACCGAAAATAAACCCGTGAACAGTGATAGGGCTGATGGGTGAATTTGGAAGCTTCAAAACTCACGGTGTCGGCCCCAAACCCTCAATTAGAAGCCACCGGTCCCGGGTTTATTCCGAGCTGCGGGAGAAACGCCCGAGTTTCCGGCCGCCATATTTATAGGGGCAATGAAGTGATGGGCGCATGCGCGGCCGCCATCTTTCTTTGTCGATGTGTCACAGGGCGCATGCGCGGCCGCCATCCTCACGGGGACAATGAGCAACAGCCCGAGGGAGACGTTGATAAAATGTGTGTTCACCAGGAGTTTTAGATCAGCAACAAGAGAATTATAAACCCACAGTCACTCAGTGCTGCAGAATCTCAGTATTGCTGAGAAAGGGAGACATATTGCTGATGTTTCATGTTGCACTCACCCGGATAGATACAAAAAAACCAAATGACTCAACGAACAACAATTGATGCTGCACGAGGAAAGGGTGTGGCCTGGTTTGGCCAGTCAGCTCTGATTGGTCAAGGCGTCACCATGGAGAATGCACCAAAGAGCTCTCGTGCTCCATGCTCTGATTGGTCAAGGCGTCACCATGGAGAATGCACCAAAGAGCTCTCGTGCTTCATGCTCTGATTGGTCAAGGCGTCACCATGGAGAATGCACCAAAGAGCTCTCGTGCTCCATGCTCTGATTGGTCAAGGCGTCACCATGGAGAATGCACCAAAGTGCTCTCGTGCTCCATGCTCTGATTGGTCAGGGCGTCACCATGGAGAATGCACCAAAGTGCTCTCGTGCTCCATGCTCTGATTGGTCAAGGCGTCACCATGGAGAATGCACCAAAGAGCTCTCGTGCTCCATGCTTTTGTTTCATTCAACAAACGGCCCCATCCCTGGACATGTCCCTGATGTCTGCAGTGGGCAGTTCCCTGTGTATGAACAGATGTAGCTTCTAGCAAGTATAAGTGAGCCACATTATGAGCCCGACTGATAATCTCTGAAATTTGATGTTCTTGCCTCTGTCCTGATGAGTACAAGATAAAAAGTTTTGACAAAATGTCTCTTTTTTAGCAATACTCAAGTGTCTTAAAGGGGGAAAATGTGATCGACAGAGGGAGTGGTGCAGGCAGAGAATTTCAGAGTTTGGGAATGAGGGAACCTAAGGCCAGGTCATTAATGCTGGAGCAATTAAAATGGAGAATGTACAAGATTCCAGAATTCAAGCTGTGCAGTTATCTCAGGGGGTTGTTGGGCTGGAGGAGATTACAGAGATAGGGAGGGGCGAGGCCATGGAGGGATTTGAAAACAAGGATGAGAATTTTAAAATCAAGTTGTTGCTTGACCGGCATCCAAGGCAGGTCAGGAAGCAAATGGGTGACAGAGGAACAGGACTTGCTATGAGTGAAGACATGGAAAGCAGACTTTTGGATGGCTTCACGTTTACGGAGAGTAGAATGTGGGAGACCAGCCAGGAGTGTGTTGGGATAGTCGTTCAATTCTGGGGGTAACAACGGCAGTGATGAGGGTTTCAGCAGCAGTTGCGCTGAGACAGGGTGAGGTCCGGGTGATGTTACAGAGGTGGAAACAGGCGATCTTAGTGATAGCACAGATATGAGGTCAGAATCTGATCTCGAGATCAAATTTAACACCGAGGTTATGAACAGACTGATTTAATCTCAGACTGTTCCCAGGGAGAAGGTTAGAATTGGTATCTAGGGAATGGAGATTGGAGCAGGACTGAAAACAGTGTCTTCAGTCTTCTCAGTGTTTAATTGGAGTTAATCAGTCATCAGGAAGAGAAGCAGTAACCAGAATAGACCACGAGACTCATCCCAGGTTTAACTTAGTTAGAGAGGGAGAGAAGGAAGGAAAGAAATCCTGGGAGGTTTGAAGAAACCACCTTCACAATCACTCATTAAATCTCCACACAGTAAGTTTTGGACACAAGGTTAACATCTGCTATTCTGTATGGTCACTCAGGGGGGTTTCAGATTACTGTTTTGTCACGAGTCATGACTGAAGTGAATGATGAAACATATTGTTATCTTCAGTTGGACGAATTTGTTAAAAAGATACAGGAAGAATTATCCAAAACTCTATTTGGCTTCAGCACAGGGAGGATGGAGAGTGTGTGGGACAGGGATTTGCAGCTTTGGGAGAAGAAGACAGGAAATAATGTTCCATAGAAATGAGAATTGTCTACTCTGAATTTCTATCCTGTTCTTACAGTGATGACTTTTGTAAACCCCTTTTACAGGGTATCGGAAGGGGAGAATTTACAGAGGGGGAACTCAAAACAAACATCACATCAAGATCTGACAGTCACTCAATTCATCAGGACCTGAATATTATCGTCTTTGAATGTGGAAGGAGAAATGTTTGTTCTGTCTTTGGGAAAATATTTCAAACATCGGTGTGAGTGGAAAAGCACTGAGACATACACACACCCGAGTGAGAGTGTTCCAGTGAACTGACTGTGGAAAGAGCTTTAACCAGTTACACAGCCTGAAATAACATCACACCATTCACACAGGGGGAAATTGTACACGTGTTCTATGTGTGGACAAGGATTCAACTGAGCATCAAACCTGGAGAGACACAGGGACAGCTGTACCATGGAAAAACTGGAAATGTAAGGATTGTGGGAAAGGATTCAATTACCCATCCCAGCTGGAAATCCATCGACCCAGTCACACCGGGGAGAGGCCGTTCACCTGCTCCGAGTGGGAATGGATTCATTCTGTCAGCCAACCTGCGAACACACCAGCGAATTCACACTGAGGAGAGACCATTCACTTGCTCTGAATGTGGGAAGGGATTCACTCAGTCATCTGACCTGCTGATACACCAGCGAGTTCACAGTGGGGAGAGAGCATTCACCTGCTCCAAGAGTGGGAAGGATTTCACTCAGTCTTCCCAACTGCTGATACACCAGCGGTTTCACAATGGGGAGAGGCCATTCACCGGCTCTGAGTGTGGGAAGGGTTTCACTCAGTCATCCCACCTGCAAACACACCAGCGCATTCACACTGGAGATACCCGTTCACTTGCTCAGAGTGTGGGAAGCGATTCACTCAGCCATCCCACTTGCAACACACCAGCGGTTTCACAATGGGGAGAGACCATTCACCTGCTCCGAGTGTGGGAAGGATTTCATTCAGTCATCCAGGCTCCAAACATACCAGCGACTTCACACTGGAGAGAGACCATTCACCTGCTCCGAGTGTGGGAAGGGTTTCACTCAGTCATCCCACCTGTGAATACATCAGCGGTTTTACACTAGAGAGAGACCGTTCACCTGCTCCGAATGTGGGAAGGGATTCACTCAGCCATCTGGCCTGCAGAGACACCAACAGTTTCACACTGGAGAGAAACCATTCACCTGCTCCATGTGTGGGAAAGGATTCACTCAGTCATCCCACTTGCGAATTCACCAGCAAATTCACGCTGGGGAGAGACCATAAGAACATATGGAATAGGAACGGGAGCAGACCATTTGGCCTCTCAAGTTTGCTGTGCCATTCAATAAGATCATGGCTGATCTTCTTGTGTTTGAATTTCCACATTCCCATCTAACCCCGATAACCTTTGATTCCCTTGCTTATCAAGAATCTATTTACCTCAGTCTTAAAAATATTCAATGATCGCGCCTCCACCACCTTCTGAGGCAGAGAGTTCCCATTCGCACATCCCTCTGAGAGAAAGAAATTCTCCTCATCTCTGTCCTAAAAGGGCAACCCCCTCATTTTGAAACAGTGCCCCCTAGTTCTGGGCTCACCCACAAGAGGAAACATCCTTTCCATGTCCACCTTGTCAAGGCCGTTCAGGATCTTGTATACTTCAATCAAATCACTCCTCTTCTAAACCCCAGTGGAAACAAGCCCAGTCTGTCCAATCTTTCCTCATAAGACAGCCCACTCATTCCAGGCATCAATCTAGTGAACATCCTTTGAACTGCCTCCAATGTATTTATATCCTTCCTTAAATAAAGAGACCAAAACTGCACACAGTATTCAAGGTGCGGTCCTGTATAACTGAAGCATAACATCCTTACTTTTATCTTCAACCCCTCTCCTAACAAAGGGTAGTTTCCATTAGCCTTATTAATTACTTGCTGTACCTGCATACTAACTTTTTGTGACTCATTTACTAGAACACCTAGGTCCCTCTGCACCTCAGAATTATGCAGCCATTCTCCATTTAAGCAACACTCTGCTTTTTTGTTTTCCTGCCAAAGTGGCCAACTTCACATTTTCCCACATTTCACTCCATTTGCCAGATCTTTGGCCACTCATTCAACCTATCTACATCCATCTGCAACCTCCTCATATCATCTTCACAACATACATTTCTACCTATGTTTGTGCCATCTGCCAATTTAGCGACCATGTCTTCACTCCCCTCATCTAGGTCATTGATATAAATCATAAAAAGCTGAGGCCCCAATAGACGCCTGTGGGACTCCATTCATCACATACTGCCAATCAGGAAAAGACCCATTTACACATACTCTCTGCTTTCTGCCAGCCAGCCAATCTCCTATCCATGCTAATAAGTTACCGCCTACACCATGCACTTTTATGTTCCGTAATAATCTTTGATGTGGCACCTTATCAAATGCCTTCTGGAAATCCAAGTACAGTACATCTACAGGCTTCCCTTTTTCCACAGCGCATGTAACTCCTTCAAAAAATCTCCAATCAATTGGTTAAACATGATTTTCATTTCACCAAACCATGCTGACTCTTCCCAATTGCCTTGAGCTCTTCTAAGTGCCCAGCTATCACCTCCTTAATGATCGATTCTGATAACTTCCCCACAATAGACGTTAAGCTAACTGGCCTATAGTTTCCTGTCTTCTGCCTCCCCCCCACCCTTCTTGAACAGAGGGGTTATATTTGCTACTTTCCAATCTGATGGAACCTTTCCAGAATCTAGCAAATTTTGGAAAATTAACACCAGCCAATTACCTCAATTCACAGCTACCTCATTCGCCACCTCTTTTAAGACCCCAGGATGTAGTTCATTGGGTCCCAGAGACTTGGCAGCCTACAGTTCCATTAATTTGCTCAGTACCATTTCCCCAGTGATTTCAATTTTACCAAGTTCCTTTCTCCTGTTCACCTCCTGATTTGCAGCTATTATTGAAGTGTTTTTTGTATCTTCTATATTGAACACAGAAGCAAAATATTGTTCATTTCTTCCACCATTTCCTTATCTACTATTAATTCCCCACTGTCACCCTCTAGAGGACCAACACTCTGCTTACTCTTTTCCTTTCTAAGCACCTGTAGAAACACTTGCTATCCATTTTTACATCTCTAGCAACTTTCTCTCACACTCTAGTTTCTTTCTCCTGATTAACCTTCTGGCCATTTTCTACTGTTTTTAAATTGTCCAATTTTCTGTCCTGCTGCTCATCTTTGTGGAGTCATATGCTTTTTCCTTAAGCTTGATGCTTTCCTTAACTTCTTTAGTTAGCCACAGATGGTGGGTTCTCTCCTTATAATTTTTCTTTATGGTAGGAATGTACTCATTCTGAAAACTGTGAAATATCCCCTTAAATGTCTGTCATTGCTTCTCTATTGATCTATCCTCTAGGCTAGTTTCCTTTTGGGTAATTTCACTTTGGGTAGCTCAGATTTCAACCCCACATAGTTGCCCTTATTTAAGTTTAAGATACTAGTCTTTGTCCCACTCTCCTCCCTTTCAAACTGGATGTAAAATTCAACCATATTGTGCTCGCTGCTACCTAGCAGTGCCCTTACTCTGAGGTTATTAATTAATCCTGTTACATTACACAGTACCAAGTCAAATATAACCTGCTCTCTGATTGGCTTCTGAACATGCTGCTCTAAGAAACTATCTCAAAAGCATTCTAAGAACTCATCAACCAGGCTAATACTGCCAGTCTGATTTTTCCCTGTTGAGATGTAGATTAAAATCACCCATGATTATGGCCATCCCTTTATCACAAGCACACAATATTTTCTCTTGAATACTTTGTCCTACACTATGGCTGCTGTTAGGGGCGCGTCAATCACTCCCACTAATGACTATTTTCCCCCTACTATTCCTCATCTCCACCCAAACCGATTCTACATCCTGCTCTCCTGATCCAAGGTCATCTCTAACTATTGCACCAGTGCCCTCTTTGATTAACAATGCAACCCCTACACCTTTACCGAGCTTCCTATTCTTTTTGAATGTTATGTACCCCTCAATATTAAGGACCCAATCTTAGTTGTCCTGCAGCCACATCTCCATAATTATTATCAGATCATATTTATTTACTTCTGTGTGGGTCATCAATTCACTTACTTTGTTTTGGATGCTATGTGCATTGAGGTAGAGAGCCTTCAGTCTTGTCTTTTTGTTACCGTTGTAACATCTAGTCTTGACTGTTGATTTATTCTGAGGTTTTTTCTCTCAATCCTTTCCTGCCGTTCTCTGACCTCATTTCTCATATTACTATTTTGCTCTCCTGTCTTGACTCTACATCTTGAATTGCTACCTCTACCCAAGCTTGATCCCTCACCGCTCTTGTTTAGTTTAAAGCTCTCACTACTTCCCTGGTTATGTGATTTGCAAGGACACTCATCCCAGCATGGTTCAGGTGTAAACTGTACCAACGGTACATCCCCCACTGCCCCCAGCACTGATACCAGTGCCCCACAAACCGGAACCCAGTTCTCCCACACCAATCGTTGAGCCACGCATTAGTCTCTCTAATCTTATTTGCCCG
This sequence comes from Isurus oxyrinchus, assembly GCA_026770705.1. Classification (NCBI taxonomy): domain Eukaryota; kingdom Metazoa; phylum Chordata; class Chondrichthyes; order Lamniformes; family Lamnidae; genus Isurus; species Isurus oxyrinchus. Next base: position 25,846 of record JANJGN010002143.1, read on the forward strand.
ATGCCAATTTGCACATAGCACAGGTAATAATCCAGAGATTATTACCTTTGAGTTTCTGTTACATAATTTGGTATCCAGCTCCTTATACTAACTTTACAGAACCTCTTTCCTAGTTCTACCTCTGTCATGGGTACATACATGGACCACGACAACTGGATTCTCCCCCTCCCACGGCAAGTCCCTCTCCAACCCTGAGCAGATGTCCCGAACCCTGGCACTGGGCAGGCAACACAGCCATCTGGACTCTCACTTTTTGCTGCAGAAAACAGTGTCAATGCCCTCACTATACCATCCCTTACTACCATTACATTCCTTTTTGCTCCCCCTGTGTGAATGGTTTCCTGTACCACAGTGTCATGGCCAGCCAGCTCATCCACCTTGCACATTTCACTTTCATCACACAGGTTGTGACACTTGCAAAGTCTGAGGTTCCTCCACTCCTGCCTGCTCAGTCCCATTACCTGCCTCACTAACAGTCACATCCTCCTGTCCCTCATTGCTGATCAAACAGATGACCCACTTCTAAGAGCTGTGACTGTCGTCTGGAACAAAGTTTCCAGGTATTTCTCCCCGTCTCTCAAGTTGCACAGTGTCTGCATTTCGGTTTCCAGATCAAAAATCCTGATCCGGAATTCCTCCAGCTGCTTACACTTCCTGCAGACGTGTTTGTCATGGATCACCTTGGCGTCCAAAAGCTCCCACATCTGCAACATAACCCCTGTCCTACCATTCTAACTTATGTTATTTAGTTAATTTACTTTAATTACTTTCTTCCTATGTATGCTACAATTTACTGTGTTTATTGAGTGCTATTACCAGTGACAACTAAAGATTATCTGCTTCTTAACTACAAGGGATGTGTATTCGATGTTTATTTAAGTAACTCTATTTTACTGCTTGTTTAAAATCTTTGTTGTTTTATTTGAATTTTAAAGTTTTCAAATTTTGGTTTATTATTGTAAAGTTATTTTTATTTATGAATCTACCTGAATTTGCCTGTCCTAAGCTGGTTTCTCACACACTGTCCCTTAGACTGAACACTTACTGACCAATCAAGTACCAGCTTCCTGTGACATCACAGTTGCCTCTTCCCCCCCCCCCCCCCTCACTCCTGCTGCCTCACAGCAGCTGCAACAGTGAAACAGCCCATTCCTCACTCAAACCCCTGTCTGTATTTATAGACGTTCCTCACTCAAACCCCCATCTATATTTATAGGTGTTCCTCACTCAAACCCCTGTCTGTATTTATAGATGTTCCTCACTCAAACCCCCGTCTATATTTATAGGTGTTCCTCACTCAAACCCCTGTCTGTATTTATAGACGTTCCTCACTCAGACCCCTGTCTGTATTTATAGGTGTTCTTCACTCAAATACCCGTCTGTATTTATAGACGTTCCTCACTCAAATACCCCATCTGTATTTATAGATATTCCTCATTAAAACCCCGTCTGTATTTATAGATGTTCCTCACTCAAACCCCTGTCTGTATTTATAGACGTTCCTCACTCAAATCCCCAGTCTGTATTTATAGATGTTCCTCACTCAAATACCCTGTCTGTATTTATAGACGTTCCTCACTCAAACCCCAGTCTGAATTTATAGGTGTTCTTCACTCAAATACCCGTCTGTATTTATAGACATTCCTCACTCAAACCCCCCGTCTGTTTTTATAGATGTTCCTCACTCAAACCCCTGTCTGTATTTATAGACGTTCCTCACTCAAATACCCCATCTGTATTTATAGATGTTCCTCACTCAAATCCCCTGTCTGTATTTATAGATGTTCCTCACTCAAACCCCCATGCAGTATTTATAGGCATTCCTCACTCCTCACTCAAATCCTCCATCTGTATTTATAGACGTTCCTCACTCAAACCCCTGTCTGTATTTATAGACGTTCCTCACTCAAATACCCCATCTGTATTTATAGATGTTCCTCACTCAAACCCCTGTCTGTATTTATAGATGTTCTTCACTCAAATCCCCTGTCTGTATTTATAGGTGTTATTCACTCAAATACCCCATCTGTATTTATAGACGTTCCTCACTCAAATCCCCAGTCTGTATTTATAGATGTTCCTCACTCAAATACCCTGTCTGTATTTATAGACGTTCCTCACTCAAACCCCAGTCTGAATTTATAGGTGTTCTTCACTCAAATACCCGTCTGTATTTATAGACATTCCTCACTCAAACCCCCCGTCTGTATTTATAGATGTTCCTCACTCAAACCCCTGTCTGTATTTATAGACGTTCCTCACTCAAATACCCCATCTGTATTTATAGATGTTCCTCACTCAAATCCCCTGTCTGTATTTATAGATGTTCCTCACTCAAACCCACAGTCAGTATTTATAGGCATTCCTCACTCCTCACTCAAATCCTCCATCTGTATTTATAGACGTTCCTCACTCAAACCCCTGTCTGTATTTATAGACGTTCCTCACTCAAATACCCCATCTGTATTTATAGATGTTCCTCACTCAAACCCCTGTCTGTATTTATAGATGTTCTTCACTCAAATCCCCTGTCTGTATTTATAGGTGTTATTCACTCAAATACCCCATCTGTATTTATAGACGTTCCTCACTCAAACCCCTGTCTGTATTTATAGGCGTTCCTCACTCTTCACTCAAATACCCCATCTGTATTTATAGACATTCCTCACTCAAACCCCTGTCTGTATTTATAGATGTACCTCACTCAAATCCCCTGTCTGTATTTATAGACGTTCCTCACTCCTCACTCAAATCCTCCGTCTGTATTTATAGGTGTTCTTCACTCAAATACCCCATCTGTATTTATAGACGTTCCTCACTCAAACCCCTGTCTGTATTTATAGGTGTTCTTCACTCAGATACCCCATCTGTATTTATAGATGTTCCTCACTCAAACCCCCGTCTGTATTTATAGGTGTTATTCACTCAAATACCCCATCTGTATTTATAGATGTTCCTCACTCAAACCCCCGTCTGTATTTATAGATGTTCCTCACTCAAACCCCCCGTCTGTATTTATAGGTGTTCCTCACTCAAATACCCCATCTGTATTTATAGACGTTCCTCACTCAAATCCCTGGTCTGTATTTATAGACGTTCCTCACTCAAACCCCCCGTCTGTATTTATAGGCGTTCCTCACTCCTCACTCAAACGCCCCGTCTGTATTTATAGGCGTTCCTCACTCCTCACTAAAACCCCCCGTCTGTATTTATAGGCGTTCCTCACTCCTCACTCAAATCCTCCGTCTGTATTTATAGGTGTTCTTCACTCAAATACCCCATCTGTATTTATAGATGTTCCTCACTCAAACCCCCCGTCTGTATTTATAGACGTTCCTCACTCAAACCCCCCGTCTGTATTTATAGGCGTTCCTCACTCCTCACTCAAATCCTCCGTCTGTATTTATAGGTGTTCTTCACTCAAATACCCCATCTGTATTTATAGATGTTCCTCACTCAAACCCCTGTCTGTATTTATAGATGTTCCTCACTCAAACCCCTGTCTGTATTTATAGATGTTCTTCACTCAAATACCCCATCTGTATTTATAGATGTTCCTCACTCAAATCCCAGTCTGTATTTATAGGTGTTCTTCACTCAAACCCCCGTCTGTATTTATAGACGTTCCTCACTCAAACCCCAGTCTGTATTTATAGATGTTCCTCACTCAAACCCCTGTCTGCATTTATAGGTGTTCTTCACTCAAACCCCCAGTCTGTATTTATAGATGTTCCTCACTCAAACCCCTGTCTGTATTTATAGACGTTCCTCACTCAAATACCCCATCTGTATTTATAGATGTTCCTCACTCAAATCCCCTGTCTGTATTTATAGATGTTCCTCACTCAAACCCCCAGTCAGTATTTATAGGCATTCCTCACTCCTCACTCAAATCCTCCATCTGTATTTATAGACGTTCCTCACTCAAACCCCTGTCTGTATGTATAGACGTTCCTCACTCAAATACCCCATCTGTATTTATAGATGTTCCTCACTCAAACCCCTGTCTGTATTTATAGATGTTCTTCACTCAAATCCCCTGTCTGTATTTATAGGTGTTATTCACTCAAATACCCCATCTGTATTTATAGACGTTCCTCACTCAAATCCCCAGTCTGTATTTATAGATGTTCCTCACTCAAATACCCTGTCTGTATTTATAGACGTTCCTCACTCAAACCCCAGTCTGAATTTATAGGTGTTCTTCACTCAAATACCCGTCTGTATTTATAGACATTCCTCACTCAAACCCCCCGTCTGTATTTATAGATGTTCCTCACTCAAACCCCTGTCTGTATTTATAGACGTTCCTCACTCAAATACCCCATCTGTATTTATAGATGTTCCTCACTCAAATCCCCTGTCTGTATTTATAGATGTTCCTCACTCAAACCCACAGTCAGTATTTATAGGCATTCCTCACTCCTCACTCAAATCCTCCATCTGTATTTATAGACGTTCCTCACTCAAACCCCTGTCTGTATTTATAGACGTTCCTCACTCAAATACCCCATCTGTATTTATAGATGTTCCTCACTCAAACCCCTGTCTGTATTTATAGATGTTCTTCACTCAAATCCCCTGTCTGTATTTATAGGTGTTATTCACTCAAATACCCCATCTGTATTTATAGACGTTCCTCACTCAAACCCCTGTCTGTATTTATAGGCGTTCCTCACTCTTCACTCAAATACCCCATCTGTATTTATAGACATTCCTCACTCAAACCCCTGTCTGTATTTATAGATGTTCCTCACTCAAATCCCCTGTCTGTATTTATAGACGTTCCTCACTCCTCACTCAAATCCTCCGTCTGTATTTATAGGTGTTCTTCACTCAAATACCCCATCTGTATTTATAGACGTTCCTCACTCAAACCCCTGTCTGTATTTATAGGTGTTCTTCACTCAGATACCCCATCTGTATTTATAGATGTTCCTCACTCAAACCCCCGTCTGTATTTATAGGTGTTATTCACTCAAATACCCCATCTGTATTTATAGATGTTCCTCACTCAAACCCCCGTCTGTATTTATAGATGTTCCTCACTCAAACCCCCCGTCTGTATTTATAGGTGTTCCTCACTCAAATACCCCATCTGTATTTATAGACGTTCCTCACTCAAATCCCTGGTCTGTATTTATAGACGTTCCTCACTCAAACCCCCCGTCTGTATTTATAGGCGTTCCTCACTCCTCACTCAAACCCCCCGTCTGTATTTATAGGCGTTCCTCACTCCTCACTCAAACCCCCCGTCTGTATTTATAGGCGTTCCTCACTCCTCACTCAAATCCTCCGTCTGTATTTATAGGTGTTCTTCACTCCAATACCCCATCTGTATTTATAGATGTTCCTCACTCAAACCCCCCATCTGTATTTATAGACGTTCCTCACTCAAACCCCCCGTCTGTATTTATAGGCGTTCCTCACTCCTCACTCAAATCCTCCGTCTGTATTTATAGGTGTTCTTCACTCAAATACCCCATCTGTATTTATAGATGTTCCTCACTCAAACCCCTGTCTGTATTTATAGATGTTCCTCACTCAAACCCCTGTCTGTATTTATAGATGTTCTTCACTCAAATACCCCATCTGTATTTATAGATGTTCCTCACTCAAACCCCTGTCTGTATTTATAGACGTTCCTCACTCAAACCCCTGTCTGTATTTATAGATGTTCCTCACTCAAACCCCTGTCTGTATTTATAGATGTTCTTCACTCAAATACCCCATCTGTATTTATAGATGTTCCTCACTCAAACCCCTGTCTGCATTTATAGGTGTTCTTCACTCAAACGCCCAGTCTGTATTTATAGATGTTCCTCACTCAAACCCCTGTCTGTATTTATAGATGTTCTTCACTCAAATACCCCTGTCTGTATTTATAGGTGTTCCTCACTCAAACCCCTGTCTGTATTTATAGATGTTCCTCACTCAAATCCCCAGTCTGTATTTATAGATGTTCCTCACTCAAACCCCTGTCTGTATTTATAGATGTTCCTCACTCAAACCCCTGTCTGTATTTATAGATGTTCTTCACTCAAATACCCCTGTCTGTATTTATAGGTGTTCCTCACTCAAACCCCTGTCTGTATTTATAGGTGTTCCTCACTCAAACCCCTGTCTGTATTTAGAGGTGTTCCTCACTCCTCACTCAAATCCTCCGTCTGTATTTATACACATTCCTCACTCAAACCCCCTGTCTGTATTTATAGGTGTTCTTCACTCAAATACCCATCTGTATTTATAGACGTTCCTCACTCAAACCCCAGTCTGTATTTATAGACGTTCCTCACACCTCACTCAAATCCACCGTCTGTATTTATAGACGTTCCTCACTCAAATCCCCCGTCTGTATTTATAGACGTTCCTCACTCAAACCCCCCGTCTGTATTTATAGACGTTCCTCACTCAAACCCCCCGTCTGTATTTATAGGCGTTCCTCACTCCTCACTCAAATCCTCCGTCTGTATTTATAGGCATTCCTGACTCCCCACTCAAATACCCCATCTGTATTTATAGACGTTCCTCACTCAAACCCCCCGTCTGTATTTATAGGCGTTCCTCACTCCTCACTCAAATACCCCATCTGTATTTATAGGCGTTCCTCACTCAAACCCCCCGTCTGTATTTATAGGTGTTCCTCACTCAAACCCCCCGTCTGTATTTATAGGTGTTCTTCACTCAAACCCCCAGACTGTATTTATAGATGTTCCTCACTCAAATCCCCGGTCTGTATTTATAGGTGTTCTTCACTCAAATACCCAGTCTGTATTTATAGACGTTCCTCACTCCTCACTCAAATACCCCATCTATATTTATAGATGTTCCTCACTCACACCCCCCGTCTGTATTTATAGGTGTTCCTCACTCAAATCCCCAGTCTCTAATTATAGGCGTTCCTCACTCAAATACCCCATCTGTATTTATAGATGTTCCTCATTCAAACCCCTGTCTGTATTTATAGGTGTTCTTCACTCAAATACCCCATCTGTATTTATAGATGTTCCTCACTCAAACCCCTGTCTGAATTTATAGATGTTCCTCACTCAAATCCCCGTCTGTATTTATAGGCGTTCCTCACTCCTCACTCAAATCCTCCGTCTGTATTTATAGGCATTCCTCACTCCCCACTCAAATACCCCATCTGTATTTATAGATGTTCCTCACTCAAATCCCCGGTCTGTATTTATAGATGTTCCTCACTCTAATCCCCAGTCTGTATTTATAGACATTCCTCACTCAAATCCCCGGTCTGTATTTATAGACGGTCCTCATTCAAATCCCCAGTCTGTATTTATAGACGTTCCTCACTCAAATCCCCGGTCTGTATTTATAGGCGTTCCTCACTCAAATCCCCGGTCTGTATTTATAGGCGTTCCTCACTCAAATCCCCTGTCTGTATTTATAGGCGTTCCTCACTCAAATCCCCTGTCTGTATTTATAGATGTTCCTCACTCAAATCCCCCATCTGTATTTATAGATGTTCCTCACTCAAATACCCCATCTGTATTTATTGACGTTACTCGCTCAAATCCCCTGTCTGTATTTATAGACGTTCCTTACTCAAATCCCCGGTCTGTATTTATAGACGTTCCTCACTCAAATCCCTGGTCTGTATTTATAGACATTCCTCACTCAAATCCACCGTCTGTATTTATAGACGTTCCTCACTCAAATCCCTGGTCTGTATTTATAGGCATTCCTCACTCCCCACTCAAATACCCCATCTGTATTTATAGATGTTCCTCACTCAAATCCCCAGTCTGTATTTATAGGTGTTCCTCACTCAAATCCCCAGTCTGTATTTATAGGTGTTCCTCACTCAAACCCCCGGTCTGTAATTATAGGCGTTCCTCACTCCTCACTCAAATCCTCCGTCTGTATTTATAGGCATTCCTCACTCCCCACTCAAATACCCCATCTGTATTTATAGACGTTCCTCACTCAAATCCCTGGTCTGTATTTATAGACATTCCTCACTCAAATCCACCGTCTGTATTTATAGGTGTTCCTCACTCAAATCCCCAGTCTGTATTTATAGGTGTTCCTCACTCAAACCCCCGGTCTGTAATTATAGGCGTTCCTCACTCCTCACTCAAATCCTCCGTCTGTATTTATAGGCATTCCTCACTCCCCACTCAAATACCCCATCTGTATTTATAGACGTTCCTCACTCAAATCCCTGGTCTGTATTTATAGACATTCCTCACTCAAATCCACCGTCTGTATTTATAGATGTTCCTCACTCAAATACCCCATCTGTATTTATAGGTGTTCCTCACTCAAATCCCTGGTCTGTATTTATAGACGTTCCTCACTCAAACCCCCCGTCTGTATTTATAGACGTTCCTCACTCCTCACTCAAACCCCCCGTCTGTATTTATAGGCGTTCCTCAATCCTCACTCAAATCCTCCGTCTGTATTTATAGGTGTTCTTCACTCAAATACCCCATCTGTATTTATAGATGTTCCTCACTCAAACCCCCCGTCTGTATTTATAGACGTTCCTCACTCAAATCCCCGGTCTGTATTTATAGACGTTCCTCACTCAAACCCCCCGTCTGTATTTATAGGCGTTCCTCACTCCTCACTCAAATCCTCCGTCTGTATTTATAGGTGCTCTTCACTCAAATACCCCATCTGTATTTATAGACGTTCCTCACTCAAACCCCCCGTCTGTATTTATAGGCGTTCCTCACTCCTCACTCAAATCCTCCATCTGTATTTATAGGTGTTCTTCACACAAATACCCCATCTGTATTTATAGGTGTTCCTCACTCAAACCCTCCGTCTGTATTTATAGGTGTTCTTCACTCAAATACCCCATCTGTATTTATAGATGTTCCTCACTCAAACCCCTGTCTGTATTTATAGATGTTCCTCACTCAAACACCCCGTCTGTATTTATAGGCATTCCTCACTCCTCACTCAAATACCCCATCTGTATTTATAGATGTTCCTCACTCAAATACCCCATCTGTATTTATAGACGTTCCTCACTCAAACCCCTGTCTGTATTTATAGGTGTTCTTCACTCAAATACCCATCTGTATTTATAGGCGTTCCTCACTCCTCACTCAAATCCTCCGTCTGTATTTATAGGTGTTCTTCACTCAAATACCCCATCTGTATTTATAGACGTTCCTCACTCAAACCCCCTGTCTGTATTTATAGGCGTTCCTCACTCAAACCCCTGTCTGTATTTATAGGCGTTCCTCACTCCTCACTCAAATCCTCCATCTGTATTTATAGACGTTCCTCACTCAAACCCCCCGTCTGTATTTATAGGCGTTCCTCACTCAAACCCCTGTCTGTATTTATAGGTGTTCTTCACTCAAAACCCCCATCTGTATTTATAGATGTTCCTCACTCAAATCCCCTGTCTGTATTTATAGGTGTTCCCCACTCAAACCCCTGTCTGTATTTATAGGCATTCCTCACTCAAATCCCCAGTCTGTATTTATAGGTGTTCTTCACTCAAATACCCCATCTGTATTTATAGATTATCCTCACTCAAATACCCCATCTGTATTTATAGACGTTCCTCACTCAAACCCCCCGTCTGTATTTATAGGCGTTCCTCACTCCTCACTCAAATCCACCGTCTGTATTTATAGACGTTCCTCACTCAAACCCCTGTCTGTATTTATAGGTGTTCTTCACTCAAACCCCTGTCTGTATTTATAGACGTTCCTCACTCAAATCCCCCGTCTGTATTTATAGACGTTCCTCACTCAAACCCCTGTCTGTATTTATAGACGTTCCTCACTCAAACCCCCCCGTCTGTATTTATAGGCGTTCCTCACTCCTCACTCAAATCCTCCGTCTGTATTTATAGGCATTCCTCACTCCCCACTCAAATACCCCATCTGTATTTGTAGACGTTCCTCACTCAAACCCCCCGTCTGTATTTATAGGCGTTCCTCACTCAAATCCCTGCTCTGTATTTATAGACGTTCCTCACTCAAACCCCCCATCTGTATTTATAGGCGTTCCTCACTCCTCACTCAAATCCTCCGTCTGAATTTATAGGCATTCCTCACTCCCCACTCAAATACCCCATCTGTATTTATAGACGTTCCTCACTCAAACCCCCCGTCTGTATTTATAGGCGTTCCTCACTCAAATCCCCAGTCTGTATTTATAGGCGTTCCTCACTCCTCACTCAAATACCCCATCTGTATTTATAGATGTTCCTCACTCAAATCCCCAGTCTGTATTTATAGACGTTCCTCACTCCTCACTCAAATACCACATCTATATTTATAGATGTTCCTCACTCACACCCCTCGTCTGTATTTATAGGTGTTCCTCACTCAAATCCCCAGTCTCTAATTATAGGCGTTCCTCACTCAAATACCCCATCTGTATTTATAGATGTTCCTCACTCAAACCCCTGTCTGTATTTATAGGTGTTCTTCACTCAAATACCCCATCTGTATTTATAGATGTTCCTCACTCAAATCTCCGGTCTGTATTTATAGATGTTCCTCACTCAAATCCCCGGTCTGTATTTATAGGCGTTCCTCACTCAAATCCCCTGTCTGTATTTATAGATGTTCCTCACTCAAATCCCCAGTCTGTATTTATAGACATTCCTCACTCAAATCCCCGGTCTGTATTTATAGACGTTCCTCACTCAAATCCCCGGTCTGTATTTATAGACGTTCCTCACTCAAATCCCCTGTCTGTATTTATAGATGTTCCTCACTCAAATCCCCAGTCTGTATTTAGAGACATTCCTCACTCAAATCCCCGGTTTGTATTTATAGACGTTCCTCACTCAAATCCCCGCTCTGTATTTATAGGCATTCCTCACTGCCCACTCAAATACCCCATCTGTATTTATAGATGTTCCTCACTCAAATCCCCAGTCTGTATTTATAGACGTTCCTCACTCAAATCCCCAGTCTTTATTTATAGACGTTCCTCACTCAAATCCCCGGTCTGTATTTATAGACGTTCTTCTAAATCTCCTGTCTGTATTTATAGATGTTCCTTACTCAACTCCCCCATCTGTATTTATAGATGTTCCTCACTCAAATACCCCATCTGTATTTATTGACGTTACTCGCTCAAATCCCCTGTCTGTATTTATAGACGTTCCTTACTCAAATACACCATCTGTATTTCTAGATGTTCCTCACTCAAATCCCGTCTATATGTGCTCCTCTCTCAAATCCCCGCTCTGTATTTGTAGGTATTCCTCACTCAAATCCGCAGTCTGTATTTTGAAATGCTCCTCACTCAAATCCCCAGTCTGTATTTACAGACGCTCCTCATTCAAATCCCCGGTCTGTGTTTATAGATGCTCCTCACTCAAATCCTCACTCTGTATTTATAGGTATTCCTCACTCAAATCCCCATTCTGTATTTATAGGCGTTCCTCACTCAAATCCACTGTCTGTATTTATAGACGTTCCTCACTCAAATCCCTGGTCTGTATTTATAGACATTCCTCACTCAAATCCACTGTCTGTATTTATAGACGTTCCTCACTCAAATCCCTGGTCTGTATTTATAGGCATTCCTCACTCCCCACTCAAATACCCCATCTGTATTTATAGATGTTCCTCACTCAAATCCCCAGTCTGTATTTATAGACGTTCCTCACTCAAATCCCCAGTCTGTATTTATAGACGTTCCTCACTCAAATCCCCGGTCTGTATTTATAGTCGTTCCTCATTCAAATCCCCAGTCTGTATTTATAGACGTTCCTCACTCAAATCCCCGGTCTGTATTTATAGGCGTTCCTCACTCAAATCCCCAGTCTGTATTTATAGGCGTTCCTCACTCAAATCCCCTGTCTGTATTTATTGATGTTCCTCACTCAAATCCCCTGTCTGTATTTATAGATGTTCCTCACTCAAATCCCCGGTCTGTATTTATAGATGTTCCTCACTCAAATACCCCATCTGTATTTATTGACGTTACTCGCTCAAATCCCCTGTCTGTATTTATAGACGTTCCTTACTCAAATACACCATCTGTATTTCTAGATGTTCCTCACTCAAATCCCGTCTATATGTGCTCCTCTCTCAAATCCCCGCTCTGTATTTGTAGGTATTCCTCACTCAAATCCCCAGTCTGTATTTACAGACGCTCCTCATTCAAATCCCCGGTCTGTGTTTATAGATGCTCCTCACTTAAATCCTCACTCTGTATTTATAGGTATTCCTCACTCAAATCCCCATTCTGTATTTATAGGCGTTCCTCACTCAAATCCCCATTCTGTATTTATAGGTGTTCCTCACTCAAATCCCTGGTCTGTATTTATAGACGCTCCTCACTCAAATCCCCAGTCTGTATTTATAGACGTTCCTCACTCAAATCCACCGTCTGTATTTATAGATGTTCCTCACTCAAATCCCTGGTCTGTATTTATAGACGTTCCTCACTCAAATCCCTGGTCTGTATTTATAGACATTCCTCACTCAAATCCACCGTCTGTGTTTATAGATGCTCCTCACTCAAATCCTCACTCTGTATTTATAGGTATTCCTCACTCAAATCCCCATTCTGTATTTATAGGCGTTCCTCACTCAACCCCCCCCCCCGTCTGTATTTATAGATGTTCCTCACTCAAATCCCCGGTCTGTATTTATAGACGTTCCTCACTCAAATCCCTGGTCTGTATTTATAGACATTCCTCACTCAAATCCACCGTCTGTATTTATAGACGTTCCTCACTCAAATCCTCCGTCTGTATTTATAGGCATTCCTCACTCCCCACTCAAATACCCCATCTGTATTTATAGATGTTCCTCACTCAAATCCCCAGTCTGTATTTATAGGTGTTCCTCACTCAAATCCCCAGTCTGTATTTATAGGTGTTCCTCACTCAAACCCCCCGTCTGTATTTATAGGCGTTCCTCACTCCTCACTCAAATCCTCCGTCTGTATTTATAGGCATTCCTCACTCCCCACTCAAATACCCCATCTGTATTTATAGACGTTCCTCACTCAAATCCCCTGTCTGTAATTATAGGCGTTCCTCACTCAAACCCCCGGTCTGTATTTATAGGCATTCCTCTCTCAAATCCTCAGTCTGTATTTATAGATGCTCCTCACTTAAATCCTCGGTCTGTATTTATAGGTGCTCCTCAGCTCCCCACTGTCTCCTGCAGGTCCGCTCCGACTCCCAGCAAGGTAGGCCTCAGTCGAATCCCCGATCAGTATTTATAGGCACTTCTCATCTCCCGAGTATCTCCCACATGACCGCTCCGCTCCAACTCCCAGCAAGGTAGAGGGACAGAGCCAGTGACTATGGAGTGGAGTTTGTAGCGAGGACTGAAGACAATGGCTTTCATCTTCTCAATATTTAAGTGGAGGAAATTTCTGTTAATCCAGTTCTCCCGGTATCCTTGGGTGCATCTCATTTGGCTCAGGTGACTTCACAACTTTAAAGTAAAAGCAAATTGCAGATCTTGGAATTCTGAAACAAAAGCAGAAAATGCTGGAAAAGCTCAGTAGGTCTAACAGCATCAGTGGAGAGAGAACAAAACAGTGAGTCATACAGACTCGAAACATTAATTTTTTTTCATTCCACAGATGCTGTCAGATCTCCTGAGTTTTTCTGGCAGCGATAGAGGAGTGAGTGGGGCTGGATGACCGAATGGGAGCAGCTGCTCCTCCAGCCAATCAGAGTGAATGAGGTGTGGGGCTGAGCCCGGATCTCCCTCATTGGCTGAAACTCTGCATCATTCTGAAAGCTGATTTGTCTCAAACTCCAGGAGAAAACTGGACCTTTCTGTTTGTGACTTTAAACAGATGAAACCCTGTGGGTGTGGAGCAGACATTTCAACAGTTGTTACTGAAATGTGCGAACATGATAAAACAATGTACAAACAATTCAAGGGCTGAGTTCAAGGAATGACTAGCCAGGCGGGGAAAGTCACCATTGGAACAAATAGAATCCCTGGTTTCAATAAATGAACGGGCAGAAGGGTTAGGACAGGTTAGGGAGAAGGTTAATCCTGCCATCATTCAGAACATCACATGGAAGCCCAGACCTGGGAGAGGGGGATCCACCACAGACATAGGAACAGGGGAACGCAAACAAAAAATCCGGAAAAACACAGCAGGTCTGAAAGCATCTGTGGAGAGAGAGAGACAGAGACAATGTTTCGAGTCCGTAAAACAATTTTTCAGATCTAAAAGGAGGTAGCAATTTGGTGAAATATGTACTGATTAAGGGGGGTGAATTTGCCCAATCTCTCTTCATAAGACAGTCCCACCATCCCCGGAACAAGCCTGTGAACTTTCATTGTACTCCCTCTATGGCAATAATATCCTTCTGAGGCAATATGACCAAAACAGCACACACTACTCCAGGTGCAGTCTAAACAAGATTCTAAACAATTAAAGCAAGACTTCGCTCCTCCTGTATTCAAATTCTCTTGTAGCAAAACCTAACATTCCACGAGCCTTCCGAATAGCTTGCTGCATCTACAGGTTATCCTTCAGTGACTTATGGACAAGGACACCCAGGTCCCTTTGCACATCTACACTTTCTCATCTCTTATCATTTAGGAAATACTCTGAACGTCAGTTCCTTCTGCCATTTTTCCACAATATGTTCCATCTGTCATGTTCTTGCCTACTCACTAAGTCAAATCCTCCCTTAGCTACTTTACATCTACCTCACAACACATTCACACCTCTCTTTTTATCATCTGCGAACTTGAAAGGATTACATTTGGTCCCCACATCCAAATCATTAATATATATTGTGACCAACTGGTACCCAAGTACTGATCCTTGCGGTACCCCACTAATCACAGTCTACCAACTCGAGAATTACACATTTATTTCCACTCTTTGTTTTCTACCTGTTCGCCAATCCTTAATCCATGCCAGTGTATTGCCACCTATCCCATGTGGGTTTATTTTGCTAATTAATATGTCAGGTCCCGGTGACTTATCAACTTTCAGTCCCATTCTTACTGATATTAATTTCCTTCAACTCCTTATTCTCCCTACTCCCTTGGATCTCTAAACCTGGGAAATTTCTTGTATCTTCCCCAGTGGAGGCAGACTCAGATTTATCATTTAGCTTCTCTGCCATTTCTCTGTTCCCCGACTCTGCATGCAATGGACCCACATTTGCCTAAAGCAGCTTTTAGAGTCTGTTTGTAATCTTTTCTCTAGATTGCATTCATATGCTATTCTCCCTTTCTTTACCAGTTTCCTGGTCTTCTTTTGTAGTATTTTAAAAGCCTCCCAATCCTCAGGTTTACTACCACTTCTGGCAACTTTATAAGCCTTATCTTTAAATCTTATACCATCCTTAACTTCCTTTGTCAGCCACTGTTGACTGACTTTTTGGGGGTTCTGCACCTTGAAGGAAGGTGTATGTGCTGTAAGCTATTTAATAATTCTTTGAAGACTATCCATTGCCTCTTTAGATTTTAATGTATTTTCACATTCTATCTCAGCCAATTTCTCCCTCACGACTTCATAATTTCCTTTATTCAACTCTAACACCCTTGCTTCATAGTGAACTACCT
Source organism: Isurus oxyrinchus (assembly GCA_026770705.1). Lineage (NCBI taxonomy): Eukaryota > Metazoa > Chordata > Chondrichthyes > Lamniformes > Lamnidae > Isurus > Isurus oxyrinchus. Next base: position 41,358 of record JANJGN010002143.1, read on the forward strand.
CATTTTCAAACAAAGTATAAAATATTGTGTTCACTCGCCCCTAAAGGTTCTTTTACAACAAGATTATTAATTAGTCCTTTTTCATTACATAATGCTGGATCTAAAATAGCCTGTCCTCGAGTCAGCTCCTCAACATACTGCTCTAAAAAACCATCACCAACATACTCCAGAAATTCATCTTCCACAGTATCAGAGCTCAATTGGTTCACTCAGTGTACTTATAGATCGAAGTCATCCATGATCAATGTATAGTCTATGCTATATGTGTCCATCATCTCCTGATTAATACATTAATATTACCATTACTATCTGGTAGGCTATGAATAACTCCAACAAATGTCTGCTGCCTTTTGCTAATTCTTAGCTCCACCCAGATTCCACATTGTTCTTCCAAATTGAGATCCCTTTAACTAATGCACTGATCTCATCCCTTATTATCAGCACAACTCCACCTCCTTGTCTGCCTTTACTAAACTTCGAGTATCCATGAAAATTCAGTTCCCAGTTTTTCTCACCATGCAACCATGTTTCCATAATGGCAATAATATCTTAGCCTTATAATATCTTACTATTTGTGCCTTCTGATCATCGATTGTGAATGCTGTGCACATTCAGGGAGCGTGCCTTTAATTTTCCCTTTTTAACATAATTCTGCATTTGAAGCAAACTCAATGCTCTGCTTTGTTTCTCCTGCCTTGTAGCCTCACGACTACTTCCTGTTACCCATTTTGCTTCCTTCTAATTTTACACTTAAAGTGAGGAAGATGAGTAGAATAAATTAACAGTAACTTCACTTTGCGACACTTCTCCTAACTTTACCTTACTTTGGTTTACTTTATGACTCTATTTCACTTTGACTTGATTTAATGTTACTTCCCTATTGTTGGTGTTCCTTACTGAAATCCAGGCAGCTAAATCTTTATAAATGTTATGTTTTTTTTTCTAGTTTTAAGCTATTTAAACACAATCCCTAACAGCAACTTCTCACCCACCAAGTTTTCCTGCAATGTCGCTTTGGGTTTATTTTCAAATTCAGCCCACTGCCCGATCGGATGTGTTCCTCACAGGTCTGGCTGTCTCCTCTCCAAGAAGGTGAGACATGTCGGGAAGGACCAGAAGGGAAAGTTTACCTGTGTCGCAGCCACATAGGATCTCACTTGTGGCTTTGATAAGAACTGTTTTCGAACTGATGCAGGGCAGAAACCTGATTGGAGGGATTCAAACATGGAGTTCTTGGAAAAATGGATACAGTTATGGGAGATTACAAAATATTTAAGAATTTTAGAAAGGAAAGAGAGGCTGGAGATGAGGTGGCAACATGCAAAGATGGAAGAGTGAAGGGCTTGTTTTTATTTAAGGACGTTATAATGATGGAAAGTTTAAAGAAGAGCGGAACAGTATCTGAAAAGAGAGAACCATTGACAGTGATGGCAAACATGGGGAAGTTGGATGGTCAGTAGTTTAGTGGGAATAGAGTCGATGGAGCAGGCGGTGCACACAGAGGGCATGAGAGGAGATGGGAGAGAAACTGGAAAAAGATGTGTTCACGGCTCAGACATTGGGGGAAATTTAGACACAGTCTTTCCTGGTGGGTTAGTGGAAGGGAGGGAAGCAGCAGAGACAGCTGATCAGATTGTCTCAATCTTAGTGACAAAGAAGTTCCATGAGCTCCTCACAATTGTCGTTGGGGGTGAGAATGGAGGAGACAGGGCAGAGGGAGAGCACTTCAAAAGGAACTAACTTGTGCTAGAGACATCAAAATGACTCAACACACTATTTATCACAAAGCTGGTTTTTCCAATTTTATACAAAATCTGTAACTGGGCTGGAGTTTATTAACATCAACAGAAACACACTTATGAATATGCTTCAGACAAGAATATGATTGGGAACTAAATCCAACCACAGCAGTTACTTGTGAACCTGCTGGTGTCTCAGCATATTGGATAACTGTATGAATCCCTTCCCACACTCTGAGCAAGTAAACGGCCTCTCCCCAGTGTGAACTCTCTGGTATCTCAGTAGATGGAATAACCGAGTGAATCCCTTCCCACACTTGGAGCAGGTGAACGATCTCTCCCCAGTGTGAACTCGCTGATGTTCCAGGAGGTTGGATGGATCAGCAAATCCCTTTCCACATGTGGAGCAGGTAAGTGGTCTCTCCCCAGTGTGAACTCTCTGGTGTCTCAGCAGGCTGGATGAATCAGTGAATCCCTTCCCACAATCAGAACAGGTAAATGGTCTTCCCCCAGTATGATGTCGTTGGTGTCTAAGCAGATGTGATGACTGAGTGAATCCCTTCCCACAATCAGAACAGGTAAATGGTCTCTCGCCAGTGTGAACTCGTTGGTGTTTCAGTCGGTTGGATGAATCAGCAAATCCCTTTTTACATACAGAGCAGGTAAACAGTCTCTCCCTAGTGTGAACTTGCTGGTGTCTCAGCAGGCTGGATGACTGAGTGAATCCCTTCCCACACTCCAAGCAGGCGAACGGTCTCTCCCTAGCGTGAACTTGCTGGTGCTTCAGTCGGTTGGATGAATCAGAAAATCCCTTTCCACACACTGAACTTGTGAATGGTCTCTCTCCAGTACTTGTACACTGATGGATTTCCAGCTGGGCTGGGTGATTGAATCCCTTCCCACAGTCCCCACATTTCCATGGATCCTCTCCAGTGTGACCGTGTTTCAACAGGTCAGATGATCGGCTGAAGCCTCGCCCATGCACAGAACATGCGTGTGGTTTCTTCCCACTGCGAACAGGGCTCTTAACTCCCATATTCAAAATCCGATGGTATTTGGGTTACGATAAATTGGACGATCCTGATGTGATGTTGGGTTTGTGATTCTGGACTGCAAACCCTGTGAAAATAGGACAAAACAAGCAAAGATGAGTGAGGGAGAACTCACAAAAACACAAAGGCTGGGTGTGAAATTGAGCTCAACGTGTGGGACTGGCATTAGGAAAAAGTGACCATGAAATCTGCTGGATTGTCTAAAAACCCAACTGGTTCACTAATGTCCTTCAGGGAAGGGAACCTGCCTGCCAGTCTGGGCCTTCACAACTCTACCAGAACTTTGACAGAATTTCCCAATCCCTTAGCCTCCAACCTCCATAAGGAGCAGGGTAGCAGGTGAATGTGAACACCATCACCTCCAAGTCACGCTCCACCCTGACTTGTCTGACATACATTACTAGATGGACAGAAACTTCCTCCATTTAAATTTTGGCAAGACTGAAGCCATTGTTTTCATTCCCTGCTACAAACTCCACTCCCCAACCTTCAATGCCTTTCTGACAACTCTGAGGCCAAACCAGACTGTTCACAATCTTGGTGTCATATTTCACCCCAAGCTGAGCTTCTGACTACATACCACTAAGGCCGTCCATTTCCACATCAGTCACTTTGCCGAATTTCATTCCTGCCTCAGCTCAGCTGCTGCTGAAACACATCCATTCCTTTGCTATCTCTAAACTGGAATCTTCCTAGCCTGCCACATAAACAATGGAGTCATTTGAAACTCCACTTCCCGTGTCTTTACTCGCACTTTGTCTCGTACATCCAACGCCCCTGTTCTCACTGAGCGACATAGGCTCCTCGTTAAGCAGCAGCTCAATGTTCAAATTCTCATCCTTGTTTTGAAATCCTTCAGTGACTACGCCCCTCACTATCTCTATCATATTCTCCAATCTACATCCCTGCCAGATATCTGGACTCATTTCATTCAGGCCAATTGAGCATCCCTGGTTTTAACTGACCCACCATTGGTGACCGTGTCCTCAGCTGCTCAGGCTATAAGCTCTAGAATTCCCTAATTAGGCCTCTCTTTCTCATCCTATAAGACTCTCCTTAAAACTTACCCCTTTAACCAAGCTGTTAATCATGTGCCCCAATATCTCCTCATGTGCTTCAGTGTTAAATATTCCTGTATGATATTCCTGTGAAATACTTTGAAACGTTCTGTTCTAATCAGTGTGCTACATAAATGCAACTTGTTATTGTTGATTTGGACATTTATCATCGCTCAGTGAAAATCCTGTAACTCCTTACCAAACAGCATTGTTGGAACACCTTCACCACAGTGACTGCAGCAGTTAAGGAAGAAGGCCCACCAACACCTGACCAACAGACAACTGGGGATTGACAATATCTGCTGGTCTTGTTAGTAACACCAAAGACCAAGAATCGAGTTAACAAAAAATCTCAGAAAAAAAGGCACCGTAGAAATACTTGTTACTAAAACAACACTCTTAAATTGAATGGACGTTTGTCACTCTGTTCCCCCCCAGGATCTACCTCCTTTAACAGCCTCACACTGGAAATTGCTGGGCCCGACTGGGTTGCCAAGTCCTTGGGGTTAACTCCAGCAGCTTCTCCTCCAATTCCAACTCCAGCTCCAGCTCAAAACTGATGCAAACAAAAACTAGTAGAATTGATGAGGGGGAGCCCGTGGATGTGGTTTATTTGGACTTTCTGAAGGCTTTCAACAGTGTCCCACATAAGATATTAGCATGTAAAATTAAAGCGCTTGGGATTGGGGGTTCACAGAGGGAAGAAACTGCAAATGTTGTGTGTGTGGACAAGGATTCAACTGATCGTCCAACATGGAGAGACATGGGGACACCAACACCATGGAGAAACCATGGAAATGTGGGACTGTGGGGAGGGATTCAGATCCCCATCTGAGCTGGAAACTCATCAACGCACTCACACTGCGGAGAGGACTTTCATCTGCTCCGAGTGTGGGAAGGGATTCACTCTCCTAACCCACCTCACTTCACCTCAAACACTTCAGACATGAGACTTTTTAAGTGTTGCGAATATGAGACGAGCTTTAAAATCAAAAGGAACCTGTTGATATAGGTTTCATACTGAGGAGAGGCCATTAACCTGCTGTGTGTGTGGGAAGGGATTCACTCAGTTATCCAACCCACTGACACACAAGCAAGTTCACACTGGAGAGAGGCCTTTCACCTGCACTGACTGTGGGAGGGAATTCACTCAAATAACTACCCTCACTTCACATCAACTTGTTCACTCTGACAAGAGACCTTTTAAACGTTCTGACTGTGAAAACTGCTTTAAAAGCAGAAAGATTCTGCTGACATATCAGCAAGATCACACTGGGCAGAAACCATTCAACTGCTCCAAGTGTGGGAAGGGATTCACTCAACTAACCCAGCTCACTTCACATCAACGTGTTCAATCTGAAAAGAGACCTTTTAAATGTGCCAACTGTGTGAAAAGCTATAAAAGCAAAATGGATCTGCTGATACACCAGTGAATTCACACTGGAGAAAGGCCATTGACCTGCTCCGTGTGTGGGAAGGGATTCATTCATTCATCCCTCCAACTGAAACACCAGCAAGTTCACACTGGAGAGAGATTGTTCACCTGGTCCGTGTGTGGGAAGGGATTCAGTCATTTATCCACCCTGCAGACACACCGGTGTATTCACAAGTGACTCCCGGGGTTGGATTCTGTTGTTATTGCTGCTGTTAATCACATCCAGGACTGAACCATGCTCTCTCCGACAGTTGGGGTTTGTTTCTGCTGATGCAAATAATCCCTGTAACTGGGCTGGAGTCTAGTATTCTGGATAAAGGTTAAATAAATCAGCTTTGTGTCAGACATTGTCGACATATTAGTCGAGGCATTGAATGCAAGAGCAGGGACATTATGATGGAGCAGTATAAAGCATTAGTTAAGCCACATTTGGAGTACTCTGTGCAGTGCTGTTTGCCGCACTATAGAAAGGATGTGATTGCACTGGAGAAGGTGCAGAGGAGATTCACTCAGGATGTTGCCTGGGCTGGAGCATTTCAGCTATGAAGAGAGACTTGATAGGCTGGGGTTGTTTTCCTCAGAGCAGAGAAGGCTGAGGGGGGACCTGATAGAGGTGCACAAAATTATGAGGGGCATAGATAGGGTGGATAGGAAGAAATGTTTCTCTTTAGTGGAGGGGTCAATACTCAGGGGGCATAGATTTAAGGTAAGGGGCAGGAGGTTTAGAGGGGATTTGAGGATTTTCTTTTCACCCAGAAGGTGGGGGCTATCTGGAACCTGCCAGCAAAGCCTACATCCTGTGAATGAATTTTAAAAAGAGACAACACTTTCATCCCAGGAATCAACCGAGTGAACCTTCTCCGAAATGCTTCTAATACAACTCTGTCCATCCACAAGATTCTCCCATAACTATGTTATCATAAGGTGTGAATGGTACAAGCTGGGACTTGGTCTTTCTTATTTTTCAATCCATTTGCTAACAGAATCTCCCCCTCCCTTCCCCAGATTCAGACAATGATTAACTGAGACTCAGTCTCTAATGGCGGCCTTAAAAATGGATAAATCCCCAGGCCCAGGTGAAATGTTGATCTCAGTACCTGAGGGGTGGTAGAGGCAGGAACCCTCACAAAATTTAAGAAGTATTTAGATGAAAACTTGAAATACCACAGCTTACACGGCTACGGGCCAAGTGCTGGAAAATGGATGAGAGTAGATGGGGTTTGATGACAGGCACTGCAGGAATTCACCAAGGCTCCTTCAACAGCACCATCCAAACCCATGATCACTACCATCTAGAAGGACAAGGGCAGCAGACAGATGGGAACACCACCACCTGGAAATTCCCCTCCAAGTCACTCACCATCCTGATATAGGAATATATTGCCATTCCTTCACTGTAGTTGGGTCAAAATCCTGGAACCCCCTTCCTAACAGCACTGTGGGTGTACCTACACTACAAGGACTGCAGTGGTTCAAGAAGGCAGCTCATCACCACCTTCCCAAACGCAACTAGGGATGGGCAACAAATGCTGGCCCAGCCAGTGAAGCCCATATCCCATGAATGAATAAAAAAAACAGAACATGAGTGATTCGTGTGGCCAGTAGAATGAAACAATGTTTTAAATTATCAAGACATCAATACATATTCCACAGAAAAGTTGTCTCTCAAACATTTAGGAAAGAATTAAACACATTGAATCTAACAAAGTGAACCAAATTAATTTGAAGAGGGGAATAGAATCTGGATTTAGAAAATATCCACAAGGTGGATGAAGTTAAACAGAGAACTAGATAATCTTTAAAGTCCGTGCATGAACTTTTGAACCAGATGTACTTACGACATGTCTATAATTTAGATTGTGAGAGATGATGGACAGGTGGGGAGGATGAATATCAGTCGATAGTTATCACATCTTAGTGGAAAAGGTTTGACATTTATTCTTGGTAGCAGCTCAAGTGTTGGTGTTGCTGATTCTGATCATTCTAGTAGGTTTAGCATGTTATCTATGTTTGTCATCAAGAAATTAGGAAAACAAGCTCGTAGCTTAGAAATAGCGAGGTTAGTCAGAAATCAGTTGTGAGAAGTCAATAAGGTTATTCCCTTCTCAAGCTGGGGAGATCTGTGAGAAATCACTGTCTAATTAACCTTATAAAATCTTCAGAAATTTATTCAACATAACAGAAATAGCTCTCTCTCTCCCTTGTTTAGGAAGAAAGATTCCTGACTTGATAAATATCGGACAATGTACCCCTATGATAACTCATTGGGATGGTCTCAATAGTTACGGGATGGAATTTGTAGTAGTGACTGAAGACAATGGCTTTTGTCTTCAATCTTTAATTGGAGGAACTTTCTGCTCATCCAGTACTGGGTGTGGGATAAGCAGTTGGGTAATTTAGTAACAGTGGAGGAATGGAAAGGGATGGTGGCGAGGTAGACCCTCCGTGACACCCTGGTCCACTCCTCCATCACCCCCTACACCCCAATCTCCTCCCACGGCACCTTCCCATGCAACCGCAGAAGGTGCAACACCTGCCCCTTTACTTCCCCTCTCCTCACCGTCCAAGGGCCCAAACACTCCTTTCAAGTGAAGCAGCATTTCAGTTGCACTTCCCTCAGCTTAGTCTACTGCATTCGTTGCTCCCAATGCAGTTTCCTCTACATCGCAGAGACCAAACGCAGACTGGGTGACCGCTTTGCACAACACCTTCGGTCTGTCCACAAGCATGACCCAGACCTCCCTGTCGCTTGCCATTTCAACACTCCATTCTGCTCTCATGCCCACATGTCCGTCCTTGGCCTGCTGCATTGTTCCAGTGAAGCTCAACACAAACCAGAGGAACAGCACCTCATCTTCCGACTAGGCACTTTACAGCCTTCCGGACTGAATATTGAATTCAACAGTTCTAGATCATGAACTCTCTCCTCCATCCCCACCCTCTTTCAGATTTCCCCCCCCCACTTTTTTTTCCAATAATTTATATAGATTTTTCTTTTCTCACCTATTTCCATTATTTTTAAATGTAGTTCCATCCATTATTTTAACTCTGCCTTTTAGCCTTTTTTGATTCCTTCACCCCACCCCACCCCCACTAGGGCTATCTGTACCTTCACCCCACCCCCGCTAGGGCTATCTGTGCCTTCACCCCACCCCCGCTAGGGCTATCTGTACCTTCACCCCACCCCCGCTAGGGCTATCTGTACCTTCACCCCACCCCCGCTAGGGCTATCTGTACCTTCACCCCACCCCCACTAGGGCTATCTGTACCTTCACCCCACCCCCGCTAGGGCTATCTGTACCTTCACCCCACCCCCGCTAGGGCTATCTGTACCTTCACCCCGCCCCCGCTAGGGCTATCTGTACCTTCACCCCACCCCCGCTAGGGCTATCTGTACCTTCACCCCACCCCCGCTAGGGCTATCTGTACCTTCACCCCGCCCCCGCTAGGGCTATCTGTACCTTGCTTGTCCTGCTTTCTACCCTTAATTGGCACATTCCTTAGATAATAACACCACCTTCAACACCTCTTTGTCCTTTTGTCTGTGACATCATTTGGTTATGTCCACCTATCACTGGCCCTCTATCCAGCTCTACTTGCAGGTGTATGTGAACACCATCATGTCCAAGATCCCTTCCAAGTCACCCACCATCCTGACTAGTCTGGATCAATACAAATTTCCTCTGTTTAATATTGGGAAGACTGAAGCCATTGTCTTCAGTACCCGCTACAAATTCCACTCCCTGACCACCGGCTCCATCCCTTTTACTGACAACTGTGTGAGGCTGAACCAGACTGTGCATAGGAACATAGGAGTAGGAGTAGGCCATTCAGCCCATTCTGCTCCACCATTCAATCTGTTCGAAGTCTTTTCCCACACTATCCACATATCCCTTTATGTAACTGCCCAACCTGTCATCCATTCCTTTCTTCCGTCTAGACTTAACTCTCCGAACACATTCCCAGCCGGCCTCCCACATTCAGCCTCCAAGTAATCCAAAACTCTGCTTCCACGCACCAAGTCTTGTTCACCCAGCACCCCTGTACTCACCGACTTACACTGGGTTAAGGAGAACCTCCATTTTAAATTTCTCATCCTTCTTTTCAAATCTCTCCATGGTCTCTCCCTCCCTACCTCTGTAATCTCCTCCAGCCTCACAACCCTCTGAGATATCTACACTTCTCTAATTCTGAGCTGCTCAGCATTCCTGATTTTAACTGCACCACCTTTGGGTCTCCTCCAGCAGCTGCCAAGGCCACAAGCTCTGGAATTTCCCCGCTAAACCGCTCCACCTCACGTTCCTCTCTTAAGATAATCCATAAAGCCTACCTCTTTGAGTAAACTTTTGTCCATGTGGCTCAGTGTCAAATGTTGCTTTCTAACACTCCTGTGAAACATCTTGGTACGTTCCATTCCAATAATAGAATTAATTAATAACCATTTCAGGGTGGGCAGAATTTGATGGTCAACATAGGCGCTAAAGTGGAAGAGAAATGGACTATAAAGCAGGGAAAACGATTCCTGAAAGATACTGTGGGAAGATAAAGCTGGTGAGCCAGCAGCACATGGTCAGGGGATGGACAGCAGTGGAAACCTCATTTAGACAAAGTTGGCAGAAGAAACATTAAAATCCTAAACATAGTTAAAATACACCCATTATTAGAGATAGAGAAAGTTAGACAATGGCAGAGAGGTGATCAGGAAGGGCAGAGGATGAAACAGAGCAATAAATGGACATGGATTCAGATCCTCAGTAAAGGAGTCACACCAGCCCCAGAACCATGAAAACTCTCATAGATAACAGAGTACAGCACTAAAAGCTCTAAACTGTTGATGAATAGTCAAATATACTCAGCTCTGAAACAATTACAGATTTTAAATTTAAAATCTCCTGCTGGAGCCTGCAGCTGGAAAGATATCAGAGGCACTGGAGTCAGAGATGATGCCACCGTGTAATTGTCGATGTGTGATGATGTCACAGTGTAATTGTCAATGTGTGATGATGTCACAGTGTAATTATCAATGTGTGATGACGTCACAGACACAGACACATAACATCTGGGTCTGTGCAGACCAGTGATCACCACACATTATGAAGAATATGAGAAGGTGCAGATAAGATTTGCCAAAATGGGTAAGGGATGAGGGATTTTAGTTGTAAGGATAGTTTGGAGAAACTGGGGATGTTCGCCTCGGAGCAAAGTGGAGTGAGGGGAGATTTTATGGAGGTGTACAAGTTTATGAAAGGTTGAGATAAGATAAAGATGTTCACATTAGTTGATCATAAAAGGATTACAGACATAGATTTAAGATTTGAGGCAATATATACAGGGGGCCTGTGAGGGAAAAAAAATTACCCAATGAGTGATTGAGTGGAACTCAATGCTTACCCTCAGAGGCCGATAATATTCAGGTCCTGATTAATCGAATGACTCTGTCAGGTCTTGATGTGATGTTGGTTTGAGTTTCCCGTCTGCAAATCCTTCCCATTCAACATCCTGTAAAAAGGAGATTATAAAAATACCCATCACTGTCAGTCCAGGATACAAGTTGTGAAGAGACAAACATTCCTCTTGGTTTGAGTTTGCTGTGTGTAAATTCTCCCCTTCTAACCCCCTGTAAAAGGAGTTTCCAAAATCCATCCCTGTCAGTCCAGGATAGAAATTCACAACATTCTCTCCTCCTGCTACCTGGACCAGGATGGCCGCGCATGCGCCCTGCTGCACAGCCGCTGCCCCGGGCCCAGCAGAGGGAGAGTCCCAGCCATTTCCGGTCTGTTCGCTGCAAACGCGGGACTGGTAATTTCATATTAAGGGTGTGCGGCCTGCACCGAGTGTTTCTGAAGCCTCCCTGCCCACTTCACTAGCTCCATTCCTGCCGCCCACCCACTAAATCTGTTATTTTTCTGCAGTCACCATTTTCTCTCCCGCTCCGCTCACAGAACAGCACTGCGCATGCTCAGATAGGAGACCGCACTGCGCAGATGCCAATCACACTTAGCTATACGCATGCGCAAGGCAATGGCGTCCTGGATAGGACACCTTCTGTCCCGCTCTGAATGCTGGGTGAAAGGTCCGCCATTGGAGAGTGATATTCTTGCATGTAAAATTATGTTTCATGTTTCAATGATGATCGCACGCTTGGAGAGAAAATTTAAAATTACTAATTCGATTAATAGAACAGTCAAAGTACACGGGCTTCCACCATACTTCTGTCCTGGGTGTAATTAACAATAGAACAAGCCCCAACAGTTCGAGGTGAATTCACTGGATTCTCAGCAGTCTGGTGAAGAAGTTATTTTTCCTTCCATATGCCGGACATTTAAACTCTGTCTTGTCATTCAGAACGTGACTGTTGCGACTTAATTCCTTTGAACTTTTGAAGCTGGATTGTTAACAGGTGGCCAAACTGAGGAAATCCCTTCGCATAGTTTTCTCCATCAGATGTGACTGCTGCTGTATCAATGAATGAGGTGATTGAGAGAATCCACTTCCACATTCAGATGGTGAATGATGTTTTAATCATGTGAACCCAGGATTGTCCAGCTCAGATTTGGATCTCTAATCCTTCTGGCAATGAGTTCTACATTCTACTCAAAAAGAGGGGAGAAATGCGATGCTATAACTCTGAAATAAAGCACAATATTTTGGAACTAAAACAGCTCTGGTAGCATCTGTGGAGAGAGAAACATAGTTTTCATATCAGGTCTGTGACTTTTCAGCAGAACTGTATTGAATCAGTGCACAGGCCTGAAAACATAACTCTGGTTCTCAATCCACAGAAATTCCCAAATATGCTGAGTATTTCCATCATATTCTGTTTTCATCTCTGGTTAAAGACGTTGCCTCTGAATTGGACATTGGATTTATTGGTGACTAATTTATGTTGATTCTTGTCTATCCACAAGTGGATACATCTTCCAAATCTTTTTCTAAAATTAATGGCTTTGCTGAGGTCATCCCTCACACTTTTCTCCACAGAAAGCCTTTTTAATCTGTTCAATCTCTTTTGAATGAGTAAATTTCCAATTTTAGCATAATTCCAGTAAACCTTTCTTATACCTTCTCCAGTGCTTCTAGATCCATCTAATTATATAAAGAGGGAGCTAATCTGAGACTTCAAACTCATCATTTCCCCCAAATGCCTGTATGTTGGAAGGATCAGTATTGCAGTGGGAGAGAGGACTGTGATTTCAAGCTGTTATTTCCCAACCTCTCTTTCAGCCATTTTCCCACGAGCAGAACTTAAGATGAAATTAACACATCCAATGAAAAGATTTAGAAAGTGGCACGTAACTTTTATATGTGACTAACTCACTCTTGCATTCTGTAAATCCTGCTTGGAGGTTTTGTGAATGGGATATCATCTACCTGCGATTTCCTAAGCCTGTGTTTGTGGGAGATTTGGCCCCTGTTGCAGTTTCTACTTCCCAGAGATGGCCAGTAACCTGCTGATTGAAACGGCAATTGCCACTTTCCCCTGCTGGCTGTTGGAGAGCAAATAATTGCTGCTTTCTACTTTTCCCTGTCTCACTCACTGCGGGGCTGAGGAAGAGCAAATAGTTGATGGGTTTGTTTGAATCCAATAACTTTCTAGGTTTCTAATGGGTTAGATGTACGTACATGGGAGACGTAATTGTTTTCTCATTAGAAGCTAAATGGCAGCAGGGGGACAGATTCATAAATCAATGAAAGTAGCAACACTCCCGCTGAACCCTCAATCAGGTAAATGCAGCAATGTGTAAGTGGTAAGAAAATATTTAGTAATACAAGTGTTATCGAGTCAATTTCATGAAAATGTCTAAACAGCATTAGCAACCCCAGCACTGACAGAGTTCAATCAACACAACCATTAAATGCTGAAAAGCTCAGCTCTTCACAGATGCTGCTTTGCCTGCTGAATATTAACAGAAACCTCTGGGATTATTTTACTATTTTTTCACATATGTAAACAGTCTCCAAAAAGACTATCAAAAATTGCTAATAGTGACTTTGTTGTAAGTCACCGTAGCAGGATATTGGGAAAAGTTTTCAATAAGCAATAATCATGCCTCAGTTAAACCTCATTGACTACAATACTACCACTGCGGAAAGTTAAAGGAAGCTCCCTAGACAAGCGGTGGTCTAGCAAACACAAACTGTTCACACTTATGGTGAACAAAATGAATTGATTTCAGTGCATTGCATACTCTCGCCTGGGATTGTGTTTATCAGATGTAACTTATTATCGAAAATTATATCAGTAAATTAAAACATTATTTATCAGACAGAATGTTGAAATGAGAAGGAAAGGCTTATGGGATGGGAATATGCTAATCCTCCCTATGATACCTTGTGAAGTGAAATGATGACCTGTCTGCAGGGACCACGTGTCCAAGCTCCCCAGGGGGTAGTTTAAACGGTTGTGTTAATCCACTCTAACATAACTAATAGTAACACGACTTTGAACGTTGTTTATAAATAATAATTTTAAAAAGCTCTGGGCACAGTATTGTGTCCTTGTGCATTGTACCCAGTTCAGACTCAGTGAGCGGCAGTGGGAGCAGAAAGAAGAGAGTTTTCTACTGCATGTTGGTACATTGTACCCAGTTCAGACTCCGTGAGTGGGAGTGGGAGCAGGGAGAAGAGAGTTTTCTACTTCATGTTGGTACATTGTACCCAGTTCAGGCTCAGTGAGGGGCAGTGGGAGCAGGGAGAAGAGAGTTTTCTACTCCATGTTGATACATTGTACCCAGTTCAGACTCCGTGAGTGGGAGTGGGAGCAAGGAGAAGAGAGTTTTCTACTTCATGTTGATACATTGTACCCAGTTCAGACTCAGTGAGTGGGAGTGGGAGCAGGGAGAAGAGAGTTTTCTACTGCATGTTGATACATTGTACCCAGTTCAGACTCAGTGAGTGGCAGTGGGAGCAGGGAGAAGAGAGTTTTCTACTTCATGTTGACACATTGTACCCAGTTCAGACTCCGTGAGTGGGAGAGGGAGCAGGGAGAAGAGAGTTTTCTACTGCATGTTGGTACATTGTACCCAGTTCAGACTCCGTGAGGGGCAGTGGGAGCAGGGAGAAGAGAGTTTTCTACTGCATGTTGGTACATTGTACCCAGTTCAGTCTCAGTGAGTGGGAGTGGGAGCAGGGAGAAGAAAGTTTTCTGCTTCATGTTGATACATTGTACCCAGTTCAGACTCAGTGAGTGGGAGTGGGAGCAGGGAGAAGAGAGTTTTCTACTGCATGTTGATACATTGTACCCAGTTCAGGCTCAGTGAGCGGCAGAGGGAGCAGGGAGAAGAGAGTTTTCTACTTCATGTTGATACATTGTACCCAGTTCAGACTCAGTGAGGGGCAGTGGGAGCAGGGAGAAGAGAGTTTTCTACTTCACGTTGATACATTGTACCCAGTTCAGACTCAGTGAGTGGGAGTGGGAGCAGGGAGAAGAGAGTTTTCTACTGCATGTTGGTACATTGTACCCAGTTCAGACTCAGTGAGCGGCAGTGGGAGCAGGGAGAAGAGAGTTTTCTACTGCATGTTGATACATTGTACCCAGTTCAGACTCAGTGAGTGGGAGTGGGAGCAGGGAGAAGAGAGTTTTCTACTTCATGTTGGTACATTGTACCCAGTTCAGACTCAGTGAGTGGGAGTGGGAGCAGGGAGAAGAGAGTTTTCTACTGCATGTTGGTACATTGTACCCAGTTCAGACTCAGTGAGTGGGAGTGGGAGCAGGGAGAAGAGAGTTTTCTACTGCATGTTGGTACATTGTACCCAGTTCAGACTCAGTGAGTGGGAGTGGGAGCAGGGAGAAGAAAGTTTTCTGCTTCATGTTGGTACATTGTTGGGAACTGGACAGGGCAGTTCTGATGAATCATGCACTCCCAGCTGCTTATGCTGATGAATATTTCCAGCTTTTTTTTTTTTTACTTTTAAATTTCAAGATTCATCTTCTGCAATTATTATTTTTACAGATCTGTATTTCATTTGATCCCAGCCATGTTTTCAATTTGTGATTAGTAGTTTTTCAGTTTTGTGTATCCATGCATAGAGTGTGAGACAGCATTTATTGCCAATCCCTACTTGCCCTTGAGAAGGTGGTAGTGAGCTGCCTTCTTGAACGGCTGCAGTCTTTGTGGTGTAGGTACACCCACAGTGTTGTAATTATGATACAACCTTTCAGAGCCAATAATTAAACTTGGCTCAAATATATTAAGAGGAGAAATGAAAGCAAAATGTTACTTAAAAGGTACTGAGACATGATATTTATTCATGTGCTGATATAATACACTGCTATTTAATTGATTTATTATCCTGTGTGAGCTGCTCCACCTGTGTTTTCCAACTCATCTTTTGAAGACTCCAACCGAACAAAGAAAGCATCAAATTTAAATCAGCAACCTCGAACTTTATATTCACCCCCTTTCAGAGTTAGGTGATTTTTTTGTGCTAAGCAGACTTCATACAATCCAAAGGAAGACATTTTATTAAATGGAAGTGACTTCCATCCCATCTGAACTGGGTATTCTTAATTATTGCACACGTGTCTTCTGAAGGCTGCGGCACATTTGTAACATTTAACTGTTAAACTGGCCTCTGAGTTTAAGATCGCTGCTCTAAATGGAGAAATCCAACTCAGATGATAGTTGTAACTGTTTGTAAATATCAGGCTCCAGGTCAGTTGCTGGAATTGTCTTTTTAAAGATTTTGTATGAGTAACACATTGTGACATTTGTTGTGTGATGTTTGATGTGTAACTTATGGACACTGGCTCATATTTGCAAAGTTAAATGCTGGTCTCTTTTATAATGATTGGTGCAATAACCACATAGTGTTTGTTTTCTTATTTTGAATGCAAATGTGGGGCTGTTTTCAGGATGAGCTGTCTTTCTAAAGCTGAGACATCCATACGAGTAATCCAGAGGCCCAGGCTCATGCTCTGAGGTCACAGGTTCAAATCCCACCACAGCAGCTGGTGGAATTTAAATTCAATTAATAAATCTGCAATCACAAGCAATGAGACTATCATCAGTTTTTGTAAAAACACATCTGATTACTCATGTAGTTTAGGGAAGGAAATTTACCATCCTCACCTGGTCTGGCCTACATGTGACTGATAAATAACAATAAGTAAGGTAAGCAAAATAAATAAAATAAGAATAAGAAAAAAGTGCGCTAATTAAACTGATTTCCTGGTGGTAATTTAGCCTGGAATCACCATGGGTGATATTAATAATTAACACATTCCCATGACATCTCAGTTTACCAAAGTCTGTCTCAATCCATGTGAGTGATAAATGGGTTCTCATAATAGCGGGAGGTTAATTTATTAGTGAATCTTCATCTACTGTACCCAATATTTCATGCTGCCATTTATCCATTGATGCATTTTTGACATCCAAAAGTTTCAGAAATATTCCCAAACAGCAACAGACTGTCACTCCAACAAGTCTATGTTTAGATTCCCCAACAGAATTAGTCCTAATCTCACAGACCCGCCAATCCGCCACGCTCTTTCCCCCTTGTCATTCCGTCACATTTTTAACATGTTCTATGTTGCCCTGGTCTCTGCTTCAATCATTGACTCTGCTAATACATTTCATAGTCTCCATGGAGAAAGCAACTCATCCAGCTCAGGAATAGAGCCCAAATGTTCAGGTATTTCTCCCGAGCTGTACTTCCACACACGAGGCAGAATGTCACTGACTGAGCTGGATCCTTTCTGTCCCCTCAGCTCCAATCCTACTGTGTGGAGCTGAACAACAATTTTCACTGATTGACATTTAATCCAATAAAACACCGCAAAGCACTTCACAGGAGCATTCCCAAAGACCCACCCAGAAGTAGATATTAGGATGGGTGGCCAGTAATGTGATAGAAGGGGTAAGTTTTAAGGAGCATCTTAAATGAATGGAGAGAGAGTGGACAGAGGTGGAGAGTTTGAGGGAGTGAATTCTATCACTTGCAGCCTTGGCAGCTGAAAGTGAATGAAGGATGAAAGTGAGATGAGAGCTTAATAGTGAATTGACTCTAACTTTCTGAAATGGTCTGATCCATTTTTCAGAAGTGAGTCAAATCGTGGAGTCACAGGAAAGTACAACACAGGAGGAGATGGTTTGACCCACTGTGCCTACAAAGGCAGTGCAACCAGTCCCACTTCCCCACCCTTTCCCCACACAGAAGGCGGCATGACCCACTGTGTCTGCAAGAGCTGTGCAACCTGTCCCACATCCGCACTCTTTCCCCACACAGAAGGAGATGGTTTCACCCACTGTGTCTGCAAGAGCTCTGAAACCAGTCCCACATCCGCACTCTTTCCCCACACAGAAGGAGATGGTTTCACCCACTGTGTCTGCAAGAGCTCTGAAACCAGTCCCACATCCACACCCTTTTCCCACACAGGAGAAAATGGTTAGACCCACTGTGTCTGCAAGAGCTGTGAAACCAGTCCCACATCCGCACCCTTTCCCCACACAGGAGGAGATGGTTAGACCCACTGTGTCTGCAAGAGCTGTGAAACCAGTCCAACATCCTCACCCTTTCCCCACACAGGAGGAGATGGTTTGACCCACTGTGTCTGCAAGAGCTGTGAAACCAGTCCCACATCCACACTCTTTCCCCACACAGGAGGAGATGGTTTGACCCACTGTGTCTGTCAGAGCTGTGAAACCAGTCCCACATCCGCAGCCTTTTCCCACACAGGAGGAGATGGTTTCACCCACTGTGTCTGCAAGAGCTGTGAAACAAGTCCCACATCCGCACCCTTTCCCACACAGGAGGAGATGGTTTGACCCACTGTGTCTGCAAGAGCTGTGAAACCAGTCCCACATCTGCACCCTTCCCCACACAGGAGGAGATGGTTAGACCCATTGTGTCTGTAAGAGCTGTGAAACCGGTCCCACATCCACACTCTTTCTCCACACAGGAGGAGATGGTTTGACCCACTGTGTCTGTCAGAGCTGTGAAACCGGTCCCACATCCGCACACTTTCCCCACACAGGAAGAGATGGTTTGACACACTGTGTCTGCAAGAGCTGTGTAACCAGTCCCACATCCACACCCTTTCCCCACACAGGAGGAGATGGTTTGACCCACTGTGTCTGTAAGAGCTGTGTAACCAGTCCCACATCCGCACCCTTTCCCCACACAGGAGGAGATGGTTTGACCCACTGTGTCTGCAAGAGCTGTGTAACCAGTCCCACATCCACACCCTTTCCCCACACAGGAGATGGTTTGACCCACTGTGTCTGCAAGAGCTGTGAAACCAGTCCCACATCCGCACCCTTTCCCCACACAGGAGGAGATGGTTTGACCCACTGTGTCTGTAAGAGCTGTGAAACCAGTTCCACATCCACACCCTTTCCCCACACAGGAGGAGATGGTTTGACCCACTGTGTCTGCAAGAGCTGTGAAACCAGTCCCACATCCGCACCCTTTCCCCACACAGGAGGAGATGGTTTGACCCACTGTGTCTGCAAGAGCTGTGTAACCAGTCCCACATCCACACCCTTTCCCCACACAGGAGGAGATGGTTTGACCCACTGTGTCTGTAAGAGCTGTGAAACCAGTCCCACATCCCCACCCTTTCCCCACACAGGAGGAGATGGTTTGACCCACTGTGTCTGTAAGAGCTGTGTAACCAGTCCCACATCCGCACACTTTCCCCACACAGGAGGAGATGGTTTGACCCACTGTGTCTGTAAGAGCTGTGTAACCAGTCCCACATCCGCACACTTTCCCCACACAGGAGGAGATGGTTTCACCCACTGTGTCTGTAAGAGCTGTGTAACCAGTCCCACATCCACACCCTTTCCCCACACAGGAGGAGATGGTTTGACCCACTGTGTCTGTAAGAGCTGTGTAACCAGTCCCACATCCACACCCTTTCCCCACACAGGAGGAGATGGTTTGACCCACTGTGTCTGTAAGAGCTGTGAAACCAGTCCCACATCCGCACACTTTCCCCACACAGGAGGAGATGGTTTGACCCACTGTGTCTGTAAGAGCTGTGAAACCAGTCCCACATCCACACCCTTTCCCCACACAGGAGGAGATGGTTTGACACACTGTGTCTGCAAGAGCTGTGTAACCAGTCCCACATCCGCACCCTTTCCCCACACAGGAGGAGATGGTTTGACCCACTGTGTCTGTAAGAGCTGTGTAACCAGTCCCACATCCACACCCTTTCCCCACACAGGAGGAGATGGTTTGACCCACTGTGTCTGTAAGAGCTGTGAAACCAGTCCCACATCCACACACTTTCCCCACACAGGAGGAGATGGTTTGACCCACTGTGTCTGTAAGAGCTGTGAAACCAGTCCCACATCCACACCCTTTCCACACACAGGAGGAGATGGTTTGACACACTGTCTGCAAGAGCTGTGTAACCAGTCCCACATCCACACCCTTTCCCCACACAGGAGGAGATGGTTTGACCCACTGTGTCTGTAAGAGCTGTGTAACCGGTCCCACATCCCCACCCTTTCCCCACACAGGAGGAGATGGTTTGACCCACTGTGTCTGTAAGAGCTGTGAAACCAGTCCCACATCCACACCCTTTCCCCACACAGGAGGAGATGGTTTGACCCACTGTGTCTGTAAGAGCTGTGTAACCAGTCCCACATCCACACCCTATCCCCACACAGGAGGAGATGGTTTGACCCACTGTGTCTGTAAGAGCTGTGAAACCAGTCCCACATCCACACCCTTTCCCCACACAGGAGGAGATGGTTAGACCCACTGTGTCTGTAAGAGCTGTGAAACCAGTCCCACATCCACACCCTTTCCCCACACAGGAGGAGATGGTTTGACCCACTGTGTCTGTAAGAGCTGTGAAACCAGTCCCACATCCACACCCTTTCCCCACACAGGAGGAGATGGTTTGACCCACTGTGTCTGTAAGAGCTGTGTAACCAGTCCCACATCCACACTCTTTCCCCACACAGGAGGAGATGGTTTGACCCACTGTGTCTGTAAGAGCTGTGTAACCAGTCCCACATCCACACCCTTTCCCCACACAGGAGGAGATGGTTTGACCCACTGTGTCTGTAAGAGCTGTGAAACCAGTCCCACATCCACAGCCTTTCCCCACACAGGAGGAGATGGTTTGACCCACTGTGTCTGTAAGAGCTGTGTAACCCAGTCCCACATCCACAGCCTTTCCCCACACAGGAGGAGATGGTTTGACCCACTGTGTCTGTAAGAGCTGTGTAACCAGTCCCACATCCACACACTTTCCCCACACAGGAGGAGATGGTTAGACCCACTGTGTCTGTAAGAGCTGTGAAACCAGTCCCACATCCACACCCTTTCCCCACACAGGAGGAGATGGTTAGACCCACTGTGTCTGTAAGAGCTGTGAAACCAGTCCCACATCCACACCCTTTCCCCACACAGGAGGAGATGGTTTGACCCACTGTGTCTGCAAGAGCTGTGAAACCAGTCCCACATCCGCACCCTTTCCCCACACAGGAGGAGATGGTTTGACCCACTGTGTCTGTAAGAGCTGTGTAACCAGTCCCACATCCACACCCTTTCCCCACACAGGAGGAGATGGTTTGACCCACTGTGTCTGTAAGAGCTGTGTAACCAGTCCCACATCCGCACCCTTTCCCCACACAGGAGGAGATGGTTTGACCCACTGTGTCTGTCAGAGCTGTGTAACCAGTCCCACATCCACACCCTTTCCCCACACAGGAGGAGATGGTTTGACCCACTGTGTCTGTAAGAGCTGTGTAACCAGTCCCACATTCGCACACTTTCCCCACATTGCTACAGAATTTCCTCCTCCCCGTCTTCCCTTTTCAAGGCTGCAATCCATTCTGTCTGCACCATCCTATTAGGCAGTGATTTCCAATAAATCACTTTCCATTTTAAATAAAACACCTTATTGCCTCTGGTACTTCGGATTCTCATCTTAAATCAGTGCCATCTGGTTATCGACCCTTCATCCATTTGAAGCAGTTTCTCTTTAATTTCTCTATCTGAACCTGTCATGATTTTAATCAGCTCGATCACAATTCCTGTTTTTCCTTCTCGGCTTTCAGAAGAACAACCTCAGATTCTTCTGTCCATGAACTAAACTGTACTTCCTCATGTCTGAATTGGAACGCGGGTTTGTATCGTCACAACCACAACCCGTTTTCTCCATGTCCCATTTGGGGTGGGGGGTGAGGTGGGCGGGGTGTGGGGGTGGCGGGGAACAAGATATTTTTTAGCTGAAGAGTTAATGGATAACTGCAGCATTGGAAAATTTTAGGGAATATTTTCTGGAAGGGAATGGACACATAAAAAGCCTGGAACTGTGCAGCAGTCAATATCCAAGGGGGTACAAAGAGAACATATTTGACTGCTCTCCATTTACCGACCTCTCATACAATTGTTACACGTAGTAACTAATTACACCACAGAAACATGTACCAAGGTGAGTTGCAAGTTACCTAAAGCTGGTATTAACAAGCTGAAGTTTCAGATTGTTGCCACAATAATTGCAGTTGTCCTCATTCCGTTTCTGTTACTTTTGGACAGTGATAAGATGCAAGGCACAAGGAATAAACTAACTGAAGGGATGGTGCTGCGAGGCTAAATGTGGGGGATAAAAGGATAAGTTTTTCTGCTTGATGTTCAAACCGGCAGAAATATCACTCCTGATCAAACCATCACAGCCACTATTTCAAAGCAGCACACCAAACCGAGAGGTGCAACTTCCTATAATTTTATATTTCCCAACACCATAGTTGTTTTTTCACACTCATTCTGCCATTTTATAACCCAATCCAGCTAAATATATTTTCTTACCTTGTATCCTGTTCGTTTGAAGTCAAGACATAGAGCAAATTCAGTGTGTTTTCTTGTCATTTCTTGAATGAGATTTTGGAACCAGGCTAGTTGAAGGACACTTTTATCGGTGCCAATCCTTCATTGTCGTTCACTGTTTAAAACAGGTACTGTTATCATCAGCCTATTATGTACCTTACATAAGAAAATAAGAACTAGGAGCAGGAGAAGGCAATTCAGCCCCTCCAGCCTGCCCCGCCATTCAATACAACCATGGCCTCATCTCATTTCGGCCTCAATCTCTCCTGGTTCCATCTTCTCTATCTAATCATAGCTAGAGATTCACTTGGAATGTCTTACTTTCCCACTCCCACAGTTCCCTCTGGTGTCCCGCAGAGGATCCAGCCTTGGCCTCCTCTTATTTCTTATCAACATGTTCCCCACAACGACATCATCTGAAGACACAATGTCAGTTATCAAGTGTACACTGACAGTGCCAAGCGCTACCTCACCATCACCTCTCTACACTTTTGTTAAATTATCAGACTGTTGTCTGATATCCAATGGTGAATGTGCAGAAATTTCCTCCAATTAAGTATTGGGAAGACTGAAGCCATTGTTTTCATTCCCGAGCGACCAGCTCCATTCCTCTTCCTCACAACTGTCTGAAACTAAACCAGACTTTTTGCACACTTGATGTCAGATTTGACCCCGAGATGCGATTCCAACTCGTGTGTCTGTATCCCGCTGATTTTCCAGTCACACTGATGATTTAAATATTTCCGGACAGACAGAACAGACAAACAATTCTCCTTCCATAATCAGAGGCTGATCAGATATGAATTCAGTGATTTTATAAGATCTTGCAAGATTTTTGGTTTGAGTTTCCCATCTGAAAATGCTCTCCCTCTAATCCCCTGTAAACAGAGTTTAAAATAGTCATCACTGTCAGTACAGGATAGAAACTCAGAACAGACTATTCTAGTTTCTATGGAACATTCTTTCTCCTTTCATTCCCCCAAATCTATAAATCCCTGTCCCACACACTCCTCCCCCCTCTGCTCATTGTTCCAGATACAGTGCCCAGTCACCTACTAATTCTTTTCCCCTCTCCAAATTCTCTCTCTTCCTGTCCTTAAAGTGCTGACACAGGCTGTGGGTCAATCCCACTCCTTCACTCAAATTCTACCAAATAATTCAACTCAAAACAACAAACCATCTTTAATTACTTGATTCATCATTTGGATGCTTGGAAAGAATCACCTTTTTCCCAACTGTGGAGAACAGAAAGTCCAGTGATTAATTCAGAGCCTCTTTCTCCCCAGGTCTGTTCCAACAAGCTGTGTCTATCCAAGTTACATTGATACAGACTCAATAAGTGATCAGGTCTAACTGAACTATGACACAAGCTGTGTCTATCTGAGTTACTTTCATACGGACTCAATAAGTGATCAGGTCTAACTGAACTATGACACAAGCTGTGTCTATCTGAGTTACTTTCATACAGACTCAATAAGTGATCAGGTCTAACTGAACTATGACACAAGCTGTGTCTATCTGAGTTACATTCATACAGACTTAATAAGTGATCAGGTCTAACTGAAATACAACAACAAATGCAACAACATATTTATATCGAGCTTCTAACGTAATACATTGTCTCAAGAATTTCAAAGGGGCATAAGGACATATTAGGTCAGATGACCAACTGCTTGGACAAAGAGGTCGGTTATAAGGAGTGTCTGAAAGGAGGAAAGTGAATTAGAAAGGTGGAGAGGTTTAGGGAGGAAATTCCAAAGCTTAGGGTCCAGGCAGCTGAAGGCCCGGCCATCAATGGTCGAGTGATTAAAATCAGGGATGAAGGTAATGGTGCTCCATGTATGTGGGCCCCATAGCCCAGACTCAAGGCGCAATGCTGAACTTTGGGAGATAGTTTGACCGTCCCGGGTCTCAGAGAAGAACAATTCCCCAAATAAACATCTTGTTGGATTTTTGTTTATTGATACCATATGAGGTTTGGACCAGTTGAGCCCTCCTGTGTACTCGATGGGGATTGATTTTAACAGAGTTAAAATGCTCTGGATTTCAGTGTCAGAACAAGAACATGTTTTAGCAAAAATAAAAATATATAAATACTGAAATACTGAACAGAACAAACCTGGGGAAATACACAGCAGGTCAATCACCATTACAAAGTGATAAGTTAATAGTCACTGTTTCAGGTGGGACTCCTTCAGAATGAACACTTCCCACCACCAGCATCAACCCCCCTCCCCCATCCCCCTCCCTGTGAACTGAACATTCCTCCACCCACTCGTCCATCCATTGCACATCCACCCAATGGCTCCCAGCCTGGATTGACATTCAGCATGAACCCAGTGAGAGGGTGAGCTGGCCCACGGGATGTCAGAATGGACAAGAGCTGGAAGTGGTTCCAATCAATGCGTTTTAAGTTTCATTGTTAAAAACAGGAAACTTAATATTTTGTGAAACCCCCATGTGCTCACCCTTGGTGAATTACAATTTCTCACCCAGTCCTTTCCTCTGGTTTCAACATGGTGCATCCTGTGTGGGTTCAGCAGAGGTAGAGACAGGCTGCTCGGGAGATGGGGCAGAGTGTCAGGAGATGGGGGCAGAGTGTCGGGAGATGGGGGCAGAGTGTCGGGAGATGGGGACAGAGTGTCGGGAGATGGGGACAGAGTGTCGGGAGATGGGGGCAGAGTGTCGGGAGATGGGGGCAGAGTGTCAGGAGATGGGGAGAGAGTGTCGGGAGATGGGACAGAGTGTCGGGAGCTGGGGCAGAGTGTCGGGAGGTGGGGCAGAGTGTCGGGAGTTGGGGCAGAGTGTCGGGAGGTGGGGCAGAGTGTCGGGAGGTGGGGCAGAGTGTCGGGAGATGGGACAGAGTGTCAGGAGATGGGGCAGTGTCGGGAGATGGGGCAGAGTGTCAGGAGATGGGGCAGAGTGTCGGGAGATGGGGCAGAGTGTCGGGAGATGGGGCAGAGTGTTGGGAGATGGGGCAGAGTGTCAGGAGATGGGGCAGCGTCGGGAGATGGGGCAGAGTGTCGGGAGATGGGGGCAGAGTGTCAGGAGATGGGGCAGTGTCGGGAGGTGGGACATATACTGGACATGTTTCTCATCCTCATAATCCACAACACTATTCCTGATGTCCATGAGCTGCCTCACTTTCTTTCCCATTAATTCCATTTGCTGATCTATCAGTAATGGACTTGCTGCCATCTCGAACAAAACTGTTTTCACCACTAAGGCTCCGCTGGTATTTAATAATCTTCATGACATCATCGCACTGGGACTAGATGACATCATCACACTGGGACTGGATGACATCATCGCACTGGGACTGGATGACATCATAAGAGTCCATTGTTTCTTAATGATCCACATTAATAACAAGAGGAAATGTTAATAAACCTGAGCACATTATCTAGGCTGACACTCCAGGGTGACATTGAGGGACTGCTGCACTGTCAGAGACAGCATCCTTCATATGGAACTTGAGGGGGCTCTGGTCACAATCTTCCAATCCTCCTTATACAGTAGTGGTGTCAAAGGACTGACAGATTGTAAATGTTACACCCCTGTTCAAAAACACAGCAATTCCAGGACAATCAGCTTCACATCAGTGGTGGGGAAAGGCTGGAGACAATAATCCGGGAGAAAATCAACTGGCACTCGGAAAAGTATTGGTTATTTCCAGCATTTTCTGTTTTTAATACCGATACTTCCCTGGATCCCAAGACTCTCTAGGAGGTGTGGGGAGATGGGACTTATCCATGAGAGTAACCAAAGATCTGAGAACTGAAAGAATCTAGAGTGAGAAAGGAGAAAAGATCCAAAAATGGAGCAGTTGGGAACAGGACATCAATCAGTCTCCTCATATCCTGGAGAAATCAAGGACTCGACATTCTTAGAGATTGAAGCAAAACTGATTTATTTAACAGACATCAAGATATTAAACTTCAGCCCAGTTACAGGGATTAGTAACATCAATAGAAACACACCACAGCTATCAGAATGAACATGGTTCAGTTCTGGATGTGATTAACAGCAGCAATAACAGCAGAATCCAACCCCTGCAGTCACTTGTGAACTCGCTGGTGCCTGAGCAGGTGGGATGAGCAAGTGAATCCCTGCCTCCATTCGGAGATGGTGAACAGCCTCTCCCCAGTGTGAACTCACTGGTGTCTCAACAGGTTGGATAAATGAGTGAATCCCTTTCCACACTCGGAGAAGGTGGATGGTCTCTCTCCAATGTGAATTCACTGGTGTACACTGAGGTGGAATGAAGGCTGAATCCCTTTTCCACAGGAAGTACAGCTGAACGGCCTCTCCTTGTGTGAACTCGCTGGTGTTTCAGCAGCCTGGATAACTGAGTGAATCCCTTCCCACACTCAGAGCAGGTGAATGGCCTCTCCTTGTGTGAACTCGCTGGTGTTTCAGCAGGCTGGATAACTGAGTGAATCCCTTCCCACACTCAGAGCAGGTGAATGGTCTCTCCTTGTGTGAACTCGCTGGTGTTTCAGCAGGCTGGATAACTGAGTGAATCCCTTCCCACACTCGGAGCAGGTGAATGGTCTCTCCCCAGTGTGAACTCGCTGGTGTTTCAGCAGGCTGGATAACTGAGTGAATCCCTTCCCACACTCGGAGCAGGTGAATGGTCTTTCCCCAGTATGAACTCGCTGGTGTGTCAGCAGGTTTGATGACTGAGTGAATCCCTTCCCACACTCAGAGCAGGAGAATGGTCTCTCTCCAGTGTGAATTCACTGGTGCATCAGCAGGCTGGATGATTGAGTGAATCCCTTCCCACACTCGGAGCAGGTGAATGGTCTCTCTCCAGTGTGAACTCGCTGGTGTGTCAGCAGGCTGGATAACTGAGTAAACCCCTTCCCACACTCGGAGCAGGTGAACAGCCTTTCCCTAGTGTGACCGCGTCGCTAGATTTCCAGTTTGGATGGACAATTGAATCCTTTCCCATAGTTCTCACATTTCCACGGTTTCTCCATGGTGCAGGTGTCCCTGTGTCTCTCCAAGTTTGGTGATCAGTTGAAGCTTCGTCCACACAAAGAACACGTGTACAGTTTCTCCCCACTGTGAATGGTGTGATGTTATTTCAGGCTGTGTAACTGGCTAAAGCTCTTTCCACAGTCAGTTCACTGGAACACTCTCACTCGGGTGTGTGTGTGTCTCGGTGCTTTTCCAGTCACACTGATGTTTGAAACATTTTCCCACAGACAGAACAGAAAAACGTTCCTCCCTCCACATTCAAAGGTGATGATATTCAGGTCCTGATGAATCGAGTGATTCTGTCAGATCTTGATGTGATGTTTGGTTTGAGTTTCCTGCCCGAAAATTCTCCCCTTCTAATTCTCTGTAAAAGGAGTTTACAAGAGTCATCACTGTAAGAACAGGATAGAAATTCAAAACAGACAATTCTAGTTTCTACAGAACATTTTTTCCTCTCTTGTTCCCCGAAAGCTGCAAATCCCCGTCCCACACACTCTCCCTCCTCCCTGTGCTGAAATCCAAACAGAGTTTTGGACAATTCCTTCTGTATCTTTTTAACAAATTTCTACAACAGGAGGTGACAATATGTCTGATCATTCACTTCAGAGATTACTCGTGACAAAATATTAATCTGAAACCCTCTGACCGAGGGAGAATAGCAGATGTTAACCTTGTGTCCAAAACTTACTGTGTGGAGATTTAATGAGCGATTGAGTAGGTGGTTTCTCCAAACATCCCAAGGTTTCCTACTTTCTCTCCCTCTCTGAGTTAAACCTGGGATGAGTCTCGTGGTCTATTCTGGTTCCTGTTTCTCTTCCTGATGACTAATTAACTCCAATTAAACACTGAGAAGACTGAAGACACAATCTTTGGTCCCTGCTCCAATCTCCATTTCCCAGATACCAACTCCATCCCTCTCCCTGGTAACAGTCTGAGATTAAACCAGTCTGTTCACAACCTCAGTGTCACATTTGATCTTGAAATGAGCTGCTGACCTCATGTCTGTGCTATCACTAAGATCGCCTGTTTCCACCTCCATAATATCACCTGACCTCACCCCTGTCTCAGGAGTGTCTCATCTGCTGCTGAAACCCTCATGACTGCCATTTTTACCTCCAGACTCGACCATTCTTACACACTCTTGGCTGCTCTCCTACATTCTACCCTCCGTAACCTTGAAGACATCCATATTTTTGCTGTCTGTGTCTTCACTCACAGCTAGGCCCGTTCCCTGACCTTCCTTCGTTCCCGTTCAAGCAGCAACTTGATTTGAAAATTCTCATTCTTATTTTCAAATCCCCCAATGGCCTCCTCTCTGTGACTGCTGCAGACCCACAACCCTCTATGATATCTGCACTGCTCTAATTCTAGTATTCCCTATTTTAATTGCTCCACCATTAGCGTCCGTGCCTTCAGTTCCCTCGACCCCAAGCTCTGAAATACTCTCCCTCTGTCTACCACACTTTCCCCCTTTAAGACAATTGAGTATTAATAAAAAAAGACATTCTGTCAAAACATTTTATCTTGTACTCATCAGAATAGAGGGAAGAATACCAAATTTCCATAAGTATCAGTTAGGCTTATAACGTGTCTACTTACACTTGCTAGAAGCTCCGTATGTTCATCCACAGGGACCTGTCTTTTGCAGGCAGAAGGAACAAGTCCAGGCACGAGGTCTTTTGTGGAATTAAACAAAAGCACAGGGGATGACAGCTCCTTGCTGTGTTCTCCATGGGAACAACCAATCTGCACCCTTTTCTCGTGCAGCAGAAATTGTTGTTCCCTTTGAAATTTGGGATTCTTGCATGTGTCCTGGTGAGTGCAAGTCGAAAAACTTTGACAGCTTGTCTCTTTTTTCGGTAATAATCAAATTCCGTACAACCAAGTGACTATTTAAGTATTTTGGACACCTCTTTCTGTGTCTGGGTGTCACACTTTGTTTTATAATTTCCCTGTGAAGCTCACTGGGATGATGTATGATGTTAATAGAAGTTGTTGTTGTTTCTGACTGTTACCCTGATCTCCTGTTTTACAACAACCCTATCTCCTTTCACACCAAACTCCATCTCTGGTTTATTGTCCCTCCTGCGGGTCATTTATCTGGGTCTGCAGCCTCTGTAAAGATGGCGGCCTCACATGCTTCCTGTTGGACATTGCCCCCTACAAATATGGTGACTGCACATGCGCTCTGCTGCTTCTTTACCCTATAAATATGGTGGCCGTTAACTTGGGCCTACTTCTGGACAAATGGCCGAAGCTGTCGTTGAACCGATGGTTCCTTATTGAGGGTTTAGGGCAGAGACCTTGAATTCATCAAGCCTCCCAACTTACCCGCCAGCCCTATCTTTGCTCACGGGTATTTTTTCCAGCTCTCATTCCACACTCGGTCTTTGTAAATCCCGCATTTCAAATCCGCTCGCTCGAGCTCTCCCCACGTCTAACTTCACGCTCTGCACATGCTCCAGCTCACAATGATTGACAGCAGCTACGGACCAATAGGAAGAGGGGGCTGGCCTGAGGATGGCGCATGAGCGGCTGGTTCTCCGACCAATCGGAGTGAATGAGGGGCGTGGCCGGTCTTACATTGAAGCATGCGCACTACCAATGCGGAACTGGGATGAAGGCGGTCGGGTGAGAGTCCAGCGGGTGAGAAAGGGCCGAGTGCAGGAGAGGAATGGAGCCGGAGGGTGGACTGGGACGGTTCACAAACACCCGGATTAGAAACTCTCGGAGCCCAGTTTACACCGAGTGTTTGGAAACTCCTTTTCCAGAGGGTTAGAAGGGGAGGATTTACACACAGCAAACTCAAACCAACAGAAATAATTGTCTCTTCTCAATTTCTACCCCTGACTGACAGGGAATTTTTTATAATCTTTTTACAGGATTTCCAATGGGAAGGATTTGCAGATGGGGAAACTCAAACCAAACATCACATCAAGGTCGGACAGAGTCACTTGAGTCATCAGGAACTAAATGACTTTGACTGGAAGGAAAAAAGGTTTGTCTGTTGTGTTTGTGGGAAAAGCACCGAGATTTTCAAAACCCTGGTTAGACTGCACCTAAACCACTGTAATAAAAATAAAAAATGCTGGAAGTACTCAGCAGGTCTGGCAGCATCTGTGGAAAGAAACATAGTTAACATTTCAGGTCAACATGACCTTTCATCAGAACAGGAATACTGTGTTCAGTTCTGGGCAGCACCTTAGGAAGGATTAACTATATTGGCCTTAGTGGGAGAGCAGTGCAGATGTACCTGAATAACACCTGGATTACAAGGGTTAAATTATGAGGAGAGGTCAAACAAACGTGTCAGAGTCATTGCAGCACAGAGAGAGGCCATTCAGCCCATTGAGTCCATGCCAGCTCTCTGTAGAGCAATCCAGTCTGTCTCATTGCCCCGCAGTGTCTTCAACCCTCTGCATATTTCTCTTAAATGCTGGTCCAATTTAATTTTAAAGCATTGATCATGTCTACTTCCAGCCTGCTCGTAGGCAGAGAGTTCGGGGTTATTACCACTTGTTGTGTAAAATGTTCCTCCCTGCACTTGCCGTGTATCTATTGCCCATAACCTTCAATCTGTGTCCTCCTAATCCTTGTACCATCACCAAATGGAAACATTTTCTTTGTCCACCTTATCTGAACCTGTCACAATCTTGTTCACCTCTAACAAATCTCCCCTCAACTCTGTAACTCCAAGAAGAACAACTTCAGCTTCTCCAATCTCACTTTGTAACCGAATTCCCTTTTTCCTGGAACCTTCTGGTAAATCTTGTCCCCATCCTCTCAAGGACCCTCACCCCTTTCCTAAAGTGTGGAGACCAGAACTGGATGCAATACTCCTGTTGTGACCTAATCAGAGCTTTATAACAGGTCAGCATTTTTCCCTGCGTTTATACACATTAAATCTGCTTATGAAACCCACGATCTCATATATTTTGCGAACTGCTCTCTCAATATGTCCTTTCACCTTCAAATGTGTATGCACATTAACCCCTTGTTCCCCAAGTCCCTACACACCCTATTCGTTCTGCCAATATTCATCATCTCACTGTGAGGTTTGTATTCCCTGGAATTTAGAAGATTGAGGAGGATTTTCTCGAAGTTTTCATGATATTAATTGGAAATGGTGTGGTAGATAGTGGGGAACTATTTCCATTGGTTGGGGAATCCAGGACTGAGGAACATAGTCTAAAAATTAGAGCCAGACCTTTCGGGGTGAGATTAGGAACATCTTCTCCAGGTAAAGTTGGGAGAAGTTTGGAATTCTCTTCCTGAATTAGCAGTTCATGCTTGATCAATGTTCAATTTCAATCTGACATTGATAGATCCTTCCTAACACAAGGTATAAATCAAGGGACATGAGACAAAGGGTCACAGAACAGCCGTGATCTGATTGCATGGTGGGACAGACTCGAGGGGCTAAATGGCCAACTCCTAGAATCATAGAAACTTACAGCACAGGAGGCCATTCAACCCTTTGTGCTTGTGCTGCCTCTTTGAAAGAGCTGTCGTGTTTAGTCCTATACACCCACTTTCGGTTTGTAACCCTGTAAGTTACTCAATCCCAAATCCCTGTCAACTCCCTTTTAAAATTCCTGATAGAGTCAGGTTGCAGTACCTTTTCAGGTATAATGGTCCAGATCCTGACAACTCTCTGTTGGTGCAGAAACTGCTGAACTCGATGTTGAATCCAGAAGGTTGTAAAGTACCAAACTGAAAGATGAGCTGCTGTTCCTCGAGCTCCCATTGAGCTTCATTGGAACAGTGCAGGAGGCCAAGGACAGAGAGGTCAGAGTGGGAGTGGGGCGGAGAATTACTCGCACCAGATCTTATTCACCTATCACCCCTGTGCTCACTGACCTACAAAGGATCTAGGATAAGAAGCACCTACATTTTAAAATTCTCACCTACTTGTTGAAATTCCATGTTGGCCTCGCCCCTCCCTATCACTGTAATCCAGCCTCACAACCCTCTGAGATGTTTGTGCTCCTTTAGTTCTGACCTGCTGAGCATTCTGTCAGTTTCCATGGCCCCAAGCTCTGGAATTTTCTCCCCAAACCTCTCTTCCTCTCTACTTCATTTTTCTCCTTTAAGACACTCCTTAAAACCTACCTCTTTGACCAAACGTTTGGTCACCTGCCCCAATATCTCCTTGTTTGACTCAGTGTCAAACCTTGCTTTTAACCTTTCTGTGAAATGCTTGGAATATTGTCTTACATTGAAAGTGCCATATAAATACAAATTGTTGTTGTTGATTTGGACATATATCACTGTTCCTTCATCATCACTGGGTGGATAACCTGTAACTCCTTACCTAACAGCATTGTGGGAGCAACTTCACCACACGGACTGCAGCGGTTCAAGAAGGTCAAACATCATCTTCTCCACAGGCAGCTGGGGATCACAATAGATGCTGGTATCTGTGGAAAGGGACAGAGTTAATGTTTGAAGGTTTGCAGAATGATTTTTCTAAATTCACGTGGGCATCACTCAGGCCAGCATTCAGAGGGCAGTTAGAAGTCAACCACTGCTGTGGTCTGGAGTCACGTGTAGGCCAAGACTAAGGACGGCACATTTCCTTCCCTAAAGGGCATTAGTGAACCAGGTGGGTTTTTACAACAATCATCATTGGTCATCATTAGACTTTTAATTCTTCTTAATGGATTTTTTCCATAGAATTGGAATTCCACCATCTGCCATGATGGGATTTGAACCAGGGTCCCCAGGATATTGCCCTCGGTCTCTGGATTACTCGTCCAGTGACAATACCATTACACCATCGCCTCCTCTCAGGGAGTAAAAATGGTGCAGAATTTGATGGTCAATATAAGCTCAGAAGTGGAATAGAAATGGACTCTCGGTCAGGAAAAGCAATTCCTGACTATGAAAGATACTGTGGGAAGATAAAGCTGGGAAGTCAGCAGCACATGGTCGGGGGGGTGGACAGTGCTGGAAACCTCATTTAGACACAATTGACAGTTGTAACAGTAAAATATTAAACATAACTCAAATACATCCAATATTAGAGACAGGGGAAGTTAAAAAATGGCAGAGAAGTGATCAGGGTGGGCAGAGGTGAAACAGATCAATGGATGAACATGGATTCAGATCCACAGTAAAGGAGCCACACCAGCCCCAAAGTCATGGAGCCTCTCATAGATACAGAGCATAGACATAAAAGCTCTAAATTGTAGGTGGATGGTGAAAAACAATCAACTCTGAAACAGTTTCAGTTTTCAACTTTAAACTCTCCTGCTGGAGCCTGCAGCTGGAAAGGTATCAGAAACACTGGAGTCAGAGAAAAATCTCCCAGTTGAGGAAATACCCGGGGATCCGAGTGATGTCACTGTGTAATTGTCGATGTGTGATGATGTCACAGTGTAATTGTCAATGTGTGATGATGTCACAGTGTAATTGTTGATGTGTGATGATGTCACAGTGTAATTGTTGATGTGTGATGATGTCACAGGCACAAAAACAGAACATCTGGGTCCGTGCAAACTAGTGATCACCACATGTCGTGAAGGATGTGAGGGTACAGAGGAGATTAACCAGAATGGTTCAAGAGATGAGGGGTTTCAACTTTAAGATGAGGTTCGAGAAACTGGGGTTGTTCTCCTTGGTGTAAAGGAGATTGAGGGAAGGTTTGATAGAGGGGTACAAGATTAAGAAAGGTAGTTAAATAAAAGCTGCTCCCATTAGCTGATTATGAAAGGATTAAGGGACAGAGTTTTAAGATTTTGGGCAAGTTCCACAAGGCAGATGCAAGGAAGAGTTTATTTTACCCAGTGACTGGTAATGACCTGGAACTCAATGCTTACATTTGAAGGCTGGTGATATTCAGGTCCTGGCGAATCAAGTGACTTTCAGATTTTGATGTGATGTTTGGTTTTGGTTTCTCATCTCCCTCAGGTTTACCCTCCTCTAACACCCTGTAAACAGAGTTCACAAAATCCATCATTGTCAATCCCGAACATAAATTGAGAAGAGACAAACATTTCTCTTGGTCTGAGTTTGCTGTGTGTAAATTCTCCCCTTCTAACCCCCTGGAAAAGCAGTTTCCAAACTCCATCCCTGTCAGTCCAGGATAGAAAGTCACAACATTCTCTCCTCCTGGTGCCTGGACCAGGATGACCGCGCATGCGCCCTGAAGCACATTGCCCCCTATAAAGATGGCGGCCGTTACCCCGGGCCTGCCGAAGGGAGAAATCCAGACTTTTTCGGCCCGTTCTCTGCAAACCCAAGACCGGTACCTTGTTATTTAGAGTCTGCTGTCTGCACTGTGTCTTTATGAAGCCTCCCTGCCCACTCCGCTGGCTCCATTCCTCCTCACACACCCACTAACTCTGTTAGTTTGCTCCGCTCGACATTCTCTCACTTGCTCTGAGCAGCGTCAGTCACAGACCAGCACTGCGCATGCTCATGAAACAGATGAACTGCGCATGCCCCATCACACGCAGCAATGCGCACGCGCTGCTAGCTGCTGGAGTGAGGATAGGGCACATTCTGTCTCGCAGTTAATCCTGGGTCTCCGCTCTGCCATTAAACGACCATATTATAGAACAGAAACCTATGTCCTGTATTCAGAATACGATGGGTGACATAAGGACAAGACATAAAATTGTTGAATCAAATGATGCAGCAGCCAAATTGCCCAGGGGTCCACCACAATTCTCACCTGGACATAATAATCCTCTCTCTCTATCTCTTAATCCTCTCTCTCTATCTCTCCGCCCACCACACACACACCTTAAACCAGCTTATATTTCAACTTTTTCTTGGACTCGAACTCAAGTTCTGTCGAAGGGTCATGAGGACTCGAAACGTCACTCTTTTCTTCTCCGCCGATGCTGCCAGACCTGCTGAGTTTTTCCAGGTAATTCTGTTTTTGTTTTGGATTTCCAGCATCCGCATTTTTTTTTGTTTTTATATAATAATCCTACAGTTAGATCTGAACTCAGTGCAGTCTCAGCAGATGGGGATGAGCTCGTGACTTTTCCCCCTATACGTGGAACATTTAAACCGTGTCACGCTATTATAATTTCTCCGATTGTGGATCAAATCTTTTGAACTTATAAAGTTGGAGTGTGAACTTGTGGGAAAACTGAAGAAAGCCCTTTGCACACGTGAAGTATCTGAATGGTCTCGCACCAGCAAGACTGTGTCCCTGTGTCAGTAAATGGGATGAGAGTGAGCCCCTTTCCAATTCCAGATGGTGAACAATCTGTTTACAGTGTGAATTTACCTACACATCTTCAGCTCAGATATGATCTCGAAATCTACTGGTAATGGGTTCCACATTCTCAGCACTACATAAGGAAAAGGAGCAGGAGTAGCCATTCGGCCCCTCAATCCTGCTCCGCCATTTAATAAGATCATGGCTGATCTGATAGTCACCTGAAATCTGTCCCCCACCTATCTCTGATAACCTGTCTCACCCTTGTTTGCCAAGAATATATCCACCTCTGCCTTAAAAATATCTAACGACTCTGCTTCCACAGCCTTTTCAGGAAGAGAGTTCATAAGTTTCACAACCCACTGAGAGAAAAAAAATTGCCTCATCTCCATTTTAAATGGGTGACCCCTTATTTTTAAACAGCGATCCCGAGATCTAGATTCTCCCACAAGAGGTAACATCCCCTCCAAACCCGCCCTGTCAGGTACTACTCAGGGTGTTATATGTTTCACTAATCAGGAAAAGAAAAGAAAAACATTGCAGATGCTGGTTATCTGAAATAAAAACAGAAAATGTTGGAATTTTCAGCAGATCTGGTAGCGTCTGTGGAGAGAGAGACATCGTTTACATTTCAGGTCTGTTGCCTTTAATTAGAACTGCAGTGCATCTGAAATGTTAATTAAGCCTCTCAATCCAAAGATGTTGCCAGATGTGGTCAGGGAGCTCAAGAAGTAAATGAAAATCCCCTTTGAAGAATGGGATCCAATTCGAAAGAAGTGTGAATCATAGAAAGTAAAGGCACCTTTCCCTTCTTTAAGATGTTGGAATATTGACTCTGGTGTTCTCTGTGAAAGTAACTGATCTCAGACAGTGAAAGGATTCTCGTTACTGCACAGGAATTCAAACCTAATATTGGCTTTGGGACAATCAGAATACTTGTTAACAGACAAGACAATGAAAGGCTCGCAGGGAGATGGCACCAGTTGAAGAAGAGCTGATCCCCGGTGACATGGATGTGTCTGCAGTAGGTGGGATCAGGCTGTTTCCATGTATCCATAATGAATGTCTCACCCTTTATTTTGGAAGTGTGAAACTGATAGAGTGAGACAGCCATCTGGGTAGTGACAATCTGAAGATTAGACTCACTGACACCCTGGTTGGGATACCCTGTCAGTTAGGTTTGTGTAAGTGTCTGTGACACAATTGGTTAGCGTGTTTGCCTGTTAACTGAAAGGTTAATGATTCAAAACCACCCAGTGAGTGAAGGTTTCTCCCCCTCATCACCAATCATTGCCATACAGTTCTCGAATGTACTCGGGCTGCTAGATATCATCCCCAAAACAGTGGCAGGTCTTTTGTTGTCCAGTGAGCTACCACAAAACAGCTTCTTTTTAAAATTACGTTTTCTGTCAAATACAATGAGAAAAGATTTGGACCCGCTCTGAACCCCACTAGAAATCCAAGAAATTGTTGGAATCAAACGAACCCATCAATTACTCAGTCTTCCTCGGCTCCACAGTGAGTGAGACAGGGAAAAGCAGAAAAGCAGCAATATTCTGGTCCCGAACTCTCCAATCACCCGCTGCCAACAGAAATTAGCGACTGCAGCTTCAATCAGCGGGTTACTGCCCACCTCTGGAATGCAAGATTCTCCAACCTGGACCAAACCTCCCAACACACCGAGCACAGGCTCAGGAAAACGCAGGTAGATTATATCACGCTCACTAAACCTCCGAGCAGCATTAACAGAATTCCCGAGTGAGTGAGTTACAAATAAAAGTCACACAAACTTACTAATTCT
The DNA here is from genome assembly GCA_026770705.1 of Isurus oxyrinchus. Classification (NCBI taxonomy): domain Eukaryota; kingdom Metazoa; phylum Chordata; class Chondrichthyes; order Lamniformes; family Lamnidae; genus Isurus; species Isurus oxyrinchus. The sequence continues at coordinate 78,396 of JANJGN010002143.1, forward strand.
TTTCACTGTAAAATTCCTTCATTTTATTGAAAAGCTGAATGTTGTGAATCTGAAAATGAGCATCATGGGATTTGTGTTACGAGTGACTTGATTTCCATTGTTTGTCCATCAGGTTTGTAATTCAATTTGTGTTGGATAATGAAGTGAACCTGATTTCAACATGAGGACACAAAGCAGGTAAATATTAAATGCAGGAGAAAATCCTGAGGAAAATGGATCGCAGTATTTGGAAGGAGGTGCAGCTAAGCAGTGAAAGATGTGAATGATGTGATTGATGATTGAGGGGAATGCATTGCAACTTTTGGTCTTTTGTAAGCTGATTATGTTCCACACTTTAAAATTCCGACCAAGCTGAGGTATCAGGTGGAAAGCAACAGGTTTATTCCTGTACGTTGGGATACGCGATTGTTTTCCACATGCCCGGCAAGCTCAGTCGGTAGAGTATGAGACTCTTAATCCCAGGGTCGTGGGTTCGAGCCCCACGTTGGGCGCTAGCTATAGTTTTTTAAAAATCTGATTTGGAAGCATTGACTCTCTCTCCAACTGCTGAGTTTTTCCAACATTTTCTGTGTTGTTTCATATTTCCATCATTCGCAGTAATTTGCTTTTATCTTTTTACTTTTAAATCTTGCTGCTTAAAAAAAAACACCAACTAATCACCGCGGCTCCTGTGAAACCTACAAGCCAGACATTCACCACTGACAACAACTGACACATCAAATTCAAAGCACTTTATTGTCGCATTTATTCCTGCTTCTGTCCCTGCCTCGCCTCCAGCTCCCTCTGCCCGTCCAGCTCCCAGGTCAATGAGCTGCTTGATGCAGACACAGTCAGTTCGTGGGAAAGGGTAAAACTCTAGGGTAAAGAGACACCTGGATCTCATCTTCCTGATTCTCCCAGATATGATTACAGGAATTTCCACAGTCCCGATTATCCACAGTCACTCCCCTCCCAGTTGTTCAGCTTTTGAATTGATTTTCACACTGGATTTCAATGTGCAGAAAGCAGAGCTGTGATAAGCTTATATTTGTTCAGCAGATGTACTGCAAGAAGGTACATAACAGGCTGATGATAACAGTATCTTTGGAGGTGGTGAGCTCCAGTGAAGGATTGGCACCATTAATGTGTCGCTCATTTAGTCTCGTGACTAATGTCGTGCTGGAAATGATAAGAAAACTCACTGAATTTGCTCCGTGTTTTGGTTTCAAAAAAGCCAAATACAAGGTAAGAAAGTGCATCTCGCTCGAGTGGGTTACAAAATGGCAGAATGACCCGTGCTGTTGGGAAACATAAAATTATGGAAAGTCACAGCACATAAAGTGGCTATTCGGCCGGGCGTGCTGCTTTCAAAGAGCAGTAGTGATTGGTTGATCCATCAGGAATGATATTTGTGCCAGTGCAAACAGTAGGCAGCCAGATTCGTACTGCTCCCACCCATATTTTGCCTCACACCAACATTTCTACGGTCAGTGCCTTGCAAACAGCCCTTCTCCTCTTCCCTTCACTGTTACTCACGAGTGTGATGTTTTCCAGATCTGAAGCGAAACTTCAACTTCTCTGATTATGGTGGAGTTTTTAAGCGTTTTAATCAATGAGTGACAAGCACTCATTTCAACAAATACTCAAATACAATAAATCGACATTCCCTGACCGGGAATCGAACCCAGGCCGTGGCGGTGAGAGTGCCGAATCCTAACCACGAGACCACCAGGGACATTTTTCAATTCATTTATCTACGCAGCTTTTACCTATTGTTTTTCAGTTCAGATCTCTTTCAGCACAAAACTGCTTGTTTAGGTTCAATATAAAAGACTTCGTCAGCCAATGAAAACAACAGTTGCTGTGAGCTGGAACATGAAACCGACAGTGAGATGAAATAATCCCACAAGCTGCACATGCGTCACTTTCAATTTCCAAAACCCTCCACCCTGTTCGCTGAGCAGTGATTGGCTGCCGTGTTCCCTGCATGAGAACAATGACTCTCCTTCAGAAAGTACTTCAATAAAAGCAAAATACTGGAAATCTCAAATAAAAACATTAAACGCAGGAATAACTCAGCAGGTCTGACAGCGTCTGTGGAAAGCAAAACCTGCTGAGTTTCTCAAGCATTTTCTGTTTTCTATTTCAACAAGTGCTTAATTGGCTTGAAAGTGGTTTCAGAATTCGCTGGTCAGGAAAAGCCCTGTATAAAGGCAAGTCTGTCTTTCCTTCACTATCTTTAAACCCCAATCCTGTGGTTACTGACCCCCGTCAGTGGAAACAGTTTCTCCCCATCTGCACCATCCAGCCGCCCGTCCCCACTGCCCCCACCCACCTCATTTTGAACAGCTCAATGAAATCTCCATTTAAACTTCTTTGCTCTAAAGAGAACAATCCCGGTCTCTATAATCTCTCCACAAAACTGAATTTCCTCATCCCTGGACATGATGTAAGGCAGAGGATTGAGACAAGATTTTGGAAAATATTGTCAGTTGGCAGGTGGGAAAATGCAGAAGGAACCAAAACAGAAAACCCAGTCTCCATCTTTGTGAATCTTTAGAAACTCTTTGGGAACCGGAATCAGGGGAGAATGAAGGGCGAACTCCCCGACTGACCAGAGACAGTCAAGGCACCTTTCCCTTCTTTAAGATGCTGGAACATGGACTCTGATGTTATCAGTGAAATTAACTGATTTGAGACATTGAAAGGGTTCTCGTTACTGCACATCAGGAATTCAAACTTAATTTCGGCTTCGGGACAATCAGAATACTTGGTAACAGTCAAGGCACCGAAAGGCTCGAAGGGAGAAGGCACCGGTTTTAAGAGAGTTGGTTCCTGGTGGCATTGATGTGTCAGCAGTGGATGGTATCAGTCTGTTTCCATGTATCCACAAGGAATGTCCTACTCTTTATTTTGGAAGTGTAAAAATGATAGAGATAATTGTCTTTCCAGTAGCAGCAATCTGAAGCGTTAACTCATTCATACCGTGGGTGATGTCTGCATCAGTCTCTGTGGCGCAATTGATCAGCGCCTTCGGCTGTTAACCGAAAGGTAGGTGGTTAGAGACCACTCGGGGCAAAGCCTTTACTGTTTCCTCCCCATCAGCATTGATTATCACACAGCTCCGGCCTGTCATTGGCTCCTTGCGCTGAAATGAAAGATCCCCAAAATGTTGCCAGTTCCACCGTTATTAAGTGAGCTCCCAGGTAAATGCCTTTTTTCGAATATTAATTGCAAATATAATGAGAAAACAATTAGACATACCATGTACCGATATCTTGCAAACATTGTGGAAATTTATGAAGCTATTGGATTGAAACAAACTCATCAATGATTCTCTCTTCCTCAGCTCCAAAGTGAGTGAGACAGGGAAAAGCAGAAAAGCAGCAATATTCCGGCCCCGCACTCTCCAATCACCCGCTGCCAGCAGAAAGCGGCGACTGCAGCTTCAGTCAGCGGGTTACAGCCCATCCCTGGAACACAAGACACTCCAACCCGGGCCAAACCTCCCAATACACCGAGCACAGGCTCAGGAAAACACAGGTAGATTATATCCCGCTCACTAAACCTCCGAGCAGCATTTACAGAATACCCGAGTGAGCAAGTCACAAATAAAAGTCATACCAACTTTCTAAATGTTTTCACTGTAAAATTCCTTCATTTTATTGAAAAGTTAACTGTTGTGAATCTGAAAATGAGCACCATGTGATTTGTGTTACCGAGTGACATTTTTCCATTGTTTGTCCGTCAGGTTTGTAATTCAAATTGTGTTGGACATTGAAGCGATTCTGATGTCAAAATGAGGTGACAAAGCAGCTAAACATTAAATGCAGAAACAAATGCTGAGGAAAATGGATCACAATGTTTGGAAGGAGGTGCAGCTGAGAAGCAGCAGCTGTGAATGGTGTTATTGATGGATGAATGAAAAGCATTGGATCCTTGGTCAGTCACTGTAGCCGAGTGGTTAAATGGATGGTTCTAATTTCCATTGGAGTCTCCGCAGGTAAATTCAAACCTTACTTATTATTATTGCTGATTTCAACCAGGTGTCCACAGAACTCCCGGATCAATGGAAGAAAACATCCAAAAATTCTCCTGATTTTTGCACTCTAAGGGAATGAAGGGCGATCGGGTTCGGGTGAGAAATTGGTGTTGAGGTTGGGGATCTGCCATGATCTTATTAAGTGACGGAGGAGGCTTGTGGGGCCTTGTGAAGTATTCCTGCTGCTTTGATTCTGTTCTGTTTTAGTAGCAACAACAGACAAAGCAATGGGCAATAACATCCTGAGCTCGGTAATGCAGCTGAGTTTAAGGTTTCACTCTTTATTGAGACGTGGTTTCTAATTCCACTGCTGCTAAAATTGTGCTGTTGGTCGAAAAGGTGCCAGCTCACAGTTCGAGCAGATGTGTGCGGTATTTCACCTCTCTGCCCTCCCAGGAGCTGTTTGACCACACAGTCAGTTAGTGCAAACATAATACACAACATAAAAAACAAAAACCTGCGTATGCTGGAAGTCCAAAACGAAAACAGGAACAGAAATATCTGGAAAAACTCAGCATGTCTAGCAGCATTGGTGGGGAAGAGTACAGTTGACGTTTTGAGTCCTCATGACCTTTCAACAGAACCCATATTTTGCCTGGCACCACCATCCCTCTGGCCAATGCTTTGCAACCAGCCCTTCTTTTGCCCTTCTTTCACTCTGCTTCTGTCTTTGTTCCCGGCCTGTTCCAAGTGTGATATTTCCAGCTCTGAGGCGAAACTTCAACTGATTCTGGTGGAGCTGCTAAATGTTTTCAATCAATAAGTAATTAATACTCATTTTGACAATTCCACAAGCTCAATAAATTTGCATTCCCTGACTGGGAATCAAACCCTGGCTGTGAAAGCAGCAAATCCTGACTACTAGACCACCAGGGAAACAGCTAAACTTATTTCAGTTTGGTTTATTGACGCTGCTTTTATCCCTGTTTCTATTTTGAATAGAATGAATTCTTCAGTCAATGAGAACAACGGTTTCTGTGAGCTGGAACCTGAAATTGACAGTGAGGTGAAATAGCCCCACAAGCTGCTCATGTACAACTTTCAATTTCCAAAACCCACCAACATCATCACTGCGGCTCCTGTGAAACTGACAAGGGAACATACGGCAGAAATTTTCACTGAAAGTAACAGAGACACATCCAATTCTAAACACTTTCATGTCACATCTGTTTCTGCTTCTGTCCCTGCCTCGCCTCCAGCTCCCTCTGCCCGTCCAGCTCCCAGGTCAATTAGCTGCTTCATGCAGACACAGTCAGTTCATGAACCTAAGCCTATCCTGGAAATCAGGGACAGAGAATATGGGACCCAAGGATTTTAGAAAGAATGAGTTTGCAGATGACATTGTAAAGATAATCTGGGATCTCATCTTCCTGATTCTCCCAGATACTCATGACAGGAATGTGCACAGTGCCGATTATCCACAGTTGCAGACTCCTTCCAGTCTTGTGCACGTAGTTGAGCTTTGAACCCAATCGCAAGAGCGGATTATAAAATGGCAGAATGAGTGTGAAAGAAGTGGTGTTGGGAAATATCAAATTACAGAAAGTTACAGCAAAGAAAGAGGCCATTCGGCCCTGTGTGCTGCTTTCAAAGAACTCCAAAGAAGAGTCACATGGAATTGAAACATTAACTATATTTCTCTCTCGAGAAATATTGCCAGACATGCTGAATTTTTCCAGCATTTTCTGTTTTTGCTTCAGATTTCCCGTATCCATAGTATTTTGCTTTTCCCTCTGAATTTCTAGCCCAGTGACAATGCCAATACGCCATCTCCCGAATGCTAACAAATGAATAAGAAAATACGGGTGTGTTTGAGTGGATTTTCTCCTATTTAAAATGATAAATCCTTAGGCGGCAGAGTTCGAACTCATGTGTTAATTTTTAACAACAAATGTAAATTATTGAACAGTCAGTCACACTTAAATGAACAAGTTTGGATCATGATCTTGCCTGGCTTCAAACCGCTGCTCTGCCACATGTGAAATGACCATGACCCCCACTGTCCTGCACAAACCCTGCGCTGTAAACATCCCAATGGAGCTGTCTGGAATGTTAAACGGTGACGCCATGCAGCAGCACTTTGGGTCTTTGTTTTGAAGAAATGGAATTCGGCTGTTCTCATTAGGAATGCTGGAGACAGACTGATCAACAATGTCATCATCAAATGGCACAGCGCAGTAAGAGGACCTAAGATGGAAGCAAAATATTGTAGATGCTGGAAATATGAATTTAAAACATAAAATGCTGGAAAAACTAAGCAGGTCTGGCAACATCTGTGGAGAGAGAAGCTGAGTTAATGTTCCGAGTCCGTATGTCTCTTCTTCAGAGTCACGCCGACTCGAAGCATCATATCTTCACCCCATCATATCTGTGCCAGCTATTTTTAAAGAGCTAACCAATTCGTCTCAAATTCCTTCTCTCTTTACTTAAACCTGATTTTTCCCCCTTTCAATCATTCTCCATTTCTCGCTTGAAGAAGGAGTTTCTGCAGAATCCATGCACAGTTTTCCTTAGATATCAAAGTTTCCCTGACCCAATGACATGAAGAGTTGGACTAGGATTCATCATACAGTTTTCGATAAATCTTTATTTATTTATGCAATTGATTTC